>JASFAX010003670.1:0-41816 GCA_030737875.1 Allium sativum
TATGATGTCGAAGTTTTGAAAGCTTTCTTAGTGTTGATACTTGGTACTGATAGTATTTCTCATAAAAGAAAAATTTTATTTGTGATCATTTTGTCATTATAAAGAAAAATATAAAAGAAAAGAACGAACCAGGAAAATAGTTGAAAGAGTTGGTGTCACTTAAAGTGTTGCAGTTAATAGGAGTTTTGTAGCATAACTGATGTCCCTTTTAGAATTACATCACTACCTTAACTGTTAACGTAATATTAGGCCTGCTACATTATTTGGGTACAAGTATCCTAAATAACATAACATATAGGGAACTTCCTCAGCTTTGACAGGCCTGAACCAGCTGAAAGTATTTAACTTTGTAGGGTATACTCTACATTATTCTTCCATTTCATTCTTTCTCTTCAGGTTCAGAAGCCTTTAACTTTAATTTGAAGGCTAAATCAGGATTTGATAATTTAAACTGATTGTTGTGCATCTATGTGTAGTTAAAGGAAAACGGTGTTTAAAATTTCAAAGTTCATCTTCAGCTATTTCATCAATTAAAGCACCTTAAGTGACAGTATTCGTTTTCATAACAGAACTATCACAACAATCGTATGCCTCTTCCTTTATAAATAGCAACTTAGTAAACAGATTTTCTACAGCAACAAAACCTACAATTTCATTTGAGAATCTGAAGCTGAGAGTTGGAGGATTCTAAATCCTACAAATGCTTAATTAAAAGGGTTTAGTTTTCTCCAATATCTTAAATTCATATTCCCATCATTGCTAAAAAAATTCCCTAAGCAGCCAAAACTGCTTCTTCCACAAAGAATTTTGCTTTTCTCCAACGTCCCTTGTGTTCATTACATTCAGCTGCTATACACTATACGATGTAAAGAAGGCTACACACCTTACATTATAATCCTTCATTACAACACCATCATTTTTCTAGTTGAACTATACTCGAAAATGCATGGAACCAAACCTTTAGGATTATAATTTGATATAATTTAACATGGCATCCACAGATATTTAGCTAGCGTTGATAACAAGAACATTTTCAAAAATAAACTTTAAAATTAAAGGTTAAACTCTACGGTTCATATTTTACTGAACATTTTTAAAGAAAACTTGGTCCTACTGTCAATCCAGCTATAATATATAGTTTAACGGCGTTTTAGCTCTACAAATACTGCAATCCTTCTTCTACATTCTGATACGAAAGTATATCAGGTCAAGCTGTCTTAAATTGACATGTTTCCCATCTCCTTTATTTGATTATTCCTTTGTTATATCGTATATGTTTACTTGAATCAAAACAAGCACAGATTTTTAGCCATCAATAAAGAAAAATTAAGGGCAGTAACTTATGCCAATATTTCTCATAACGAGTTTCCTTCCATATTGGTATAACTGTCAAAATTGATAGTAGCTATGTGCATGAGATTTCAACATATAAATTTTCAAAAATAAATAGGTTCGCCTTTTTTGTATAGTTGCAAAACAAATAGAAATCTGTATACAAAATATACATGCTATTTTGAATCATTAACTATTACATATCTTGTACCACAATACAGCTACACTGATATTGGGTATATATTTGTTCAGAGATAGATAGAAAGGGAAAGAAAAAAAATGTACATAACAAACAGTAAGTTGGAAGCAATGTCCAATGGCTTCTTAACAGGCACCTAAATCATACTGGCTTATAAGCACATTAATTCATATTAATAAGACAAATAGGAATCAAAGGAACTGATATCATATGTTGGATCGAAAGAGGAGGAGGATACTTAAAATTTTAATGGAGGAAAAACTCTTTTATAATCTCCTTACTTTCTTTCTTCATCTCCATTACATGCCAGCAACAAAGTTGATTCTTCATCTTCTTCAGCCTCGGCAAAGTTTGTATGTTCATCTTTACAAGAATTGGATCTACACTCCGCTGCATAGTGGCCGAATCTTTGGCAATTATGGCACTTCACACGACTTTTGTCACGTCCATGCATATTGTTTCCTCTTCCTCGTCCTCTCGAATTCCATTACCTGAAAGTTGCTGCTTCATAATTGTTGTAATTTCTGCCTCCTCTGCCTCTTCCATTACTTCTACTACTCCAATCACAACCTCTACCTCTTCCTCTTGCTCTTGCTCTTCCTCTTCCTCTTCTTCCTTCAAATGACTTTTTGTCTTCTTTATCGTTCAAATTTCAAAACTTCTTAGAACTTCAGGGATTTATTTGATTTATATCTCACACGTTTTGGTAATACTAGAGATATTATCCAGACTTTCTTAATCGTGTTCTTCTTCTTTGTCTTACTTCCAGCAGTCACGTGCGGTATTCCATTTGCATCAACTTCAAAGCATACATTAATCATTAGCATCCCTTTAGGTGCTAGAGGAATTCCAGACAGCTCAAATTTCCCCAATAAATTGTTATCCTTCGCCCTTTCTCTCTCTCCCTCTCTCTCTCTCTTTCATACATTTCTGCCACTTCTCCCCTGACCTGCAAATAAATCATCATCAAATATTTTTACTAAGCCTTTGAAGTTTGAAGACTTCAGCAGATTAAGAGCTCTTCTTGGTGTTACTAAAGGATGAAGATCATAAGTTTAAGAAGGGGTGTTGAAATAATAAACTTATGTTTTAATTAAGTGTCTATTTGTTTCTAAAAGGTCATGTTGTTTCACAAATAGTTATGTTGTTTTTCAAGGTGTCTCTTGTAATCTTTAAATACCTATGAAATGAAGAATGAATAACAAGTTCTCCAGCAAATTCTTTCTCCTCTGTAAAACCAAAAACTCCATTTTATCTCCAACACATACAGGCTTGTAAAACTGCTGCAGATGCTGCTTTTCTTTTCATTTTTCTTGCATAACTTTAATTTTTGCCTGGTTTCATAGAATCCTCGGAAGTCTTGCTTGCATGCTCCGTTATATATTTAATCATTTGGAGACCTTGCTAAGTTTCACATGCATGCAACAAAATAGAATACAAAAAAAACTGATAAAGTTCAAACTTCAAAGTGATTGTCAAATACAAGAAGGCTTCAGGGTTTAAAGGTATCACACAAACCTCTTGAGTGTCTCTGCTGTCTGTCACGGGCTTATTTTCATTTCGCTGCCGATTAAACATAAGATGTATACGTGAACCACCGACGATGAGTTGGTATATCAGGCAAATTAATATTGAATTCCATTTTGAAACGAACAGAATTTGTGAAAGAAATCATTGAAACTTATTGCAATTGCAAAAGTTACTGTAATTGAATGGAGGAAAGCAATAGGTTTATTTTTGTATTGCTAATTAAATGAAATAAAATCAAAAAAAATAAAATAAGTTTAATACATGCTACACAAAATTCAAACTCGTGGCCTTAAAACTCGTGGGTCTTAGACTATGCTTTCACAAGAGTTGCCAAATTTGAATTAGTTCATATGTGCTGGTAAGATTACACCTTAAAATCATGTAGCAAAAACCGAATAGATTTTTTTTTTTTTTTAAGTTATAGCATATGTAATATATCTGATGATTATAACATGAGGCTGTTGCTGGATGTCTAGAGGGTCATTACATTACATCTCGAAGCTGGATGCGTTCGAAATTTTTGTAGAAAAAGCAGGAAAATATTACTTTGCTTTATACAACTAAAAGCGGAAGATCAGAAAAAACCAGTTATTGTATCGACCGATGATTTGCAAAATTGCCCATGATTAATGGAAAATGTTTAACAGTTGTAGTCCGGTCATCTCGGGTTCCTACTTTTATATTGGTTAGTGATAATCATAAAATTGAATCTACAAACAATTTACAGGACTACTCCGATGAATTCCAGTCAACCTTGAAAAAGCTACGGCTCAAAAGGTAACAGCTCATTACAGTATATTACATGCCCATCAAATTGAGGTATTTCACCATATCTGAGTCGGACAACGACTTATTAATCAATTTTATTCGGGTTGTTTTTAATTCTTTGACAGTAAATTCTATAAACAAAACGCTTTTGGGAATCTACGAGAAAGAGAAGTGTGATATCAACTGTTAACCCACTAAAAATTAGTGTTTAATTGATGGATGGGTCAGTCGCGAAACACTGGATCGGCCGCAAATATGGATCGGCCTTAGCAATGCGGATCGGTTGGTTACGTACATGCTAACGAATAGGGTTAATGTATAAAAAAGCATGACATATAAAAAAGCTTGGTATTTTTTCCATCATGTTAATGTATAAAAAAGCATGACATATTGCCATAACATGAACGTAAGGACCAGCTTCTATTTGTAACATTTTAACAAAATGCATGTATGGACACGTGGTCCAATGTCACGGAGAGCGGAGACTGCAGGCTTTTGAATGGATCGGCAATAGTAGGGCTGCACACAACTCATATCCAATACGATCCAACCCACCAACCCGGCCCAACCCCATATAAACTCAACCCAACTCATACTAGTTCGGATCGGATATGAGTTTATAACTCATATTATATATGGGTCGGGTTTGATATTTTTGTTCAACCCAACCTTATTTTAACCCAACTCAACCCTATATTAAAATTTTAATTTAATATCAAACCACTTTAAATTAGAACACAAAAATCCTAGAATAATGTTTATCTATTGTATAGTAAATATACAAAAAAACATATTTCATGTCAATCCAAAGTAGATAGAGTTTGGCAAATATATTTGAAAAAGCAATTTAATGTACCTTAAAATGAAACACTTGTTTTACTAGGTAGTAAATTGATTTCATATGATGTGTTTTACAATAAAATTTTAATAAAATATGTCTTATATTGAACGGTTATTTTAAATGCATCATGCTAGCAAAAATCTGATATATTATGCTGAATATTTTAATACTATTTTAAAAATATCCCTCATATTTTCATTTTTATTCTATTCAAGCAACCCAACCCAACTCTATTAAACCCAACCCAATTCATACTTTAACCCAACTCATATCCAACCAACCTTATATAGGGTCAGATACGGATTGAACTACCTTAAATCCATAAATATGCGGGTCGGATGTAGTATTTGGTCCAACCCGACCCAACAGATACTTTGTGCAGCCCTAGGCACTATAGCTAATGCGTACATATGTTGCATGAGCAGCATGCCATACAACGAGAATGAATATATCTACATCTACAACATGTTGTGGCATGGACGTGAGACCATCGTTCCCATAAAAGTAACAGTGAAAACCTGCAGACAGTGTTGAATTCAATCATTTAACTTGCCACGTGGAGCAGTATTATGAAGCAATGTGGACCGGTATGAAATTACAGAATGGATCGGTGTGTTATCATTAAATGGATTGGTATCATAAGTTAACAGAAAGTTGGTCGGTTCTACAAATGCTAGTGGCATATTGGTAAATGTTTGGGTCAGTCCTACAATGATGGAATGGGTCAGTGAATTGTGGAACACATGGTCAGCCTGTGACAATTGGAGTGGATGGGGACAAAAGATAAAGCAACTGGATCGGCGCATTAGCTTAAAACTGGATTGCTACATTCCTTTATTTGTGGATCGGTGCGTTCCATTATACGTGGACCGGTGCATTCATTTATTTTGGATCGGCCATTTTCAAAAGCAGTAGCAGAACTATAAATATGGGATATGGCAACTGTACACAGCTGTAAAGTGGACCAGTGACATTTTTGTAATTAGTTTTAGTCCGATCCAAGTTTATGCCCGATCCAAATTCTGCACTCCATAATTATGAGACTGTCATTGCCTCCAAATTTCTTCTATAAATAGTCCCTTTCTCCACAATTCTGAGGACCGATTCCTCGACCCCAAAGGCCTGCTAAAATCATTTTATGACCGTTCTAAAGCTTCTAAAAACTCTGTTAATGTCCGCCAAACTTCTCTCCTTCTTCCTCCAACATGGAATGGATCTCATCTTCTCCGGGCACCATTGATTCACACTCCGATCTACTCCAAGTGATCTCCAATCGCCATAGCTCCTCTTCAATGCGCGGATCTAAAATTATTTTCATGATGGAACCAAGGAAAAGTACATAATTACACGAACCAATCCATTCTTTCTCGAATCTAAGTGTGATCTAAAGCGGAAAGAGAACAAAAAGTGGAGAATTATCACAAAAGTGGTCAAGTGTAATAAATACGATGTATGAGATGTATGAAATCATAAACTATGTGATTCTCTCCATGATGATGAAAAATACTTGAAAAGTGGACGTAGATTCATTTCGAATCGAACCACTATAAAAATCCTGTGTCTTCTACTAGTGTTTTCTCCATTTATTTTGAGATTGTGGCCCTTTTAATTTCTAACCATAATTGGTGAAGTGTGATTTCACACCATTGGTGTTTGAGTCACTTTTGATTCAAACATTTGGCTCCCACCATAGGGTCGCGTTCGCATCTTCTTCCTTCTCATTGAACGTCTAAGCCTACTTCTACCATAGATTCCGCAAATCTAAGATCTTGGCCAATCGACGAATTATCATCAAAATTCAAGGCCTTGTCTGAGATCATGGCTAAGTCTAAGAATACCTCTAGCAATGTCGTTAAAGAAAACAACAATGTTGCTAACAACGAGACCACTCCACTTGCCAATCGCTTTGAAGCTGGAGAAAATTCAATGGGCGGAGCTGGGGTGACTAAAGCTGAATTAAACGCCGTGGTCGCTAACTTAAGTCAACACATGGAAGCCTCCAACAAAGCTTTAATCGATGCTAATAAAACTCTCGTGGATGCTAATCAAGCTTTGATAGATAAAGTGAGCGCTCTCCTAAACTCTCAAGCAAATCCCGCTCCTCTTCCTAAAATCCATGTCAACCTTGAAGAGAATACAAATTCATCAGCCTCCGATCCTCATAATGACAACTTGGAAGGATTTGTTGGCAAAGACAACACTAATGTCGAAGACTCAAAGTTGAATGCTATAAACCACCCCGATCGAAATAACCGACGAGTTGCAAGTTCAGTTAAGGGCGCACCTTCCCATAGTGGAAGTAAAAGACTTAGATCCTCAAAATGCGATCGCTCGCCACGACGAGCATCCAAAAAAGAGATCGAAGTCCGCTCCCCGGAACGACACAACTCGAAGGAATATATCGCGGATGTGGTAAAGAAAATCATGAAAGACAACATGCCTTGTAAGGATAGCGAAAGGGAATGAGACTTCTCCCTTGGCAAAAATCCACTCACAAAGAGGATCCGCAAGGCTGAATTCCCCAAAAAGTTCACTCATCCTACTCTACCTTCGTACAACAGGATTTCCGATCCGAATCACTTCCGATACAAATGCAAATGGTATATGAATAGAGCTAAAGAAACAGACGAGATCAAATGCCTGTGCTTCCCTCTCTATCTCGAAGGTGTCGCATCATTATGGTTCACAAGTCTCCCGCCCAAATCCATCAACCAATTTGATGATTTGATTATGAGATTCGAAGAGCAATTCAGGCTGCAAGCTACGAAGGCGAAATACGTTATTTCTCTTATGTCGATGAAACAGAAACCAGGAGAATCTGTCAAAGCTTTCCTTAAAAGATTCGATGCTGCTGTATCCGAGGTAGAAAATCCCAAGCCCCGCATGATTTTAATATCTCTAATCAGCGCCATAGATGAGAATAGCCAATTTGGCAAATGGATTAAAATGAAGGACCCAAGTACACTTGACAAATTCTATAAAAATGCCGAGGAGTACATGAGATTGGAGGATAAGCTTGTGCCTCTTCAGATTACTAATTCAAACTAACCTCTTGAAACTCTCAAAAACGCTACTACTTAGTACAATCAGAAAAATGTCGTAGGTTAGAGAAGGGGAAGCGACATGAAAGACAATCGAGACAATAAGAAGCCTCGCTACTCCAACCCATCAGAGCTAACACCTTTAAATGATACTCTAGAAAACATCTTCGCAACAAAAAAAGATACCAAAGATTATTCAATTCCAGAACCTTAGAGAGTAAGCGGCAAGCAAGCGAACTCTGGAAAGTTCTGCCGATTCCATAATCAGCCAGGCCATAACACAAACGAGTGTAGGTATCTAAGGTCATTGATCGAAGAGCTGGTTAGGAAGAATCGTCTGCAACAATATGTGGAAGATCCACAATCCTCAAACGTTGTTCCGGTTCCGCAGGGCCAAGGGGTGACAAGCAACGAAGCTTTTGTTTAAACCATGCCAATTCTGATCATCAACTAGAAACCATTGGTTGTGCTCCAGTTTCAATGGCTCACAATAAGCGATCAATATCGCCACAGTTTTACTTCATGCTCTATTTCCTGCTTTAGTTCATGCTTTACTTCATGTTTTACTTTCTGTTGTATTCAAAACTTCTTGTAAACAGTCTGTAATAATCTGAAAATAATGCACTGAGCGTTAGCTCTACGATTAAGAGCATATATGTTTGAATGAATTTCTAGCTTGCAAAATTATGTGTCAAATAAAAATTTATCTAAAAAGATGATTTCTTATTGCAGACCATCTTTCGAGCGCTTGTTCTTTCAGAATCTGACAAAGCAGCGACCCCAACAACACTAACTCAAGTGCCAAGGGCCGTAAGTATCAACATTCCCAAATGAAAAAATAGAAAATCATCGCCCTGAGAAGTGAATGGGAGAAGTCGCAAAGATTCAAACAGTGAACAAGCGCCACGACAAACAAACCAAAGTGTTGTAACTCTCATCGAAGGGGCACCTCCCTAAGTGAGAGTTTCAAGCTTCAATTCCTAATCTGAGATAGCCCACCAAGTCGAATGTACGACAAAGGAATTGATGCCGACCCTGAGCTGGAAGGACCAGCACAAAACAATGTCCTCTCCGGGGGCAACCAATTGATCATCAGAAACAGGAAGTACCTGATTCGATAACGACAATCATTGGGTTTCAACCAAAGTCCTATCAGGGGGCACCCAATTGATCGTCAGAATCAGGAAGTACCTGATGCGATAAGGACAAACATTGGGGTTCAAACCAAAGTCCTCTCCGGAGGCACCTAATTGATCGTTAGAATCAGGAAGTATCTGATGCGATAATGACAAACATTGGGGTTCAAACCAAAGTCCTCTCCAAGGGCACCCAATTAATTGTCAGAATCAGGAAGCACCTAACGCGATAACGAAAAACATTGGGGTTCAAACCAAAGTCCTCTACGGGGGCACCCGATTGATCGTCAGAATCATGAAGCACCTGATGTGATAACGACAAACATTGGGGTTTTAACCAAAGTCATTTTTTTGGAGGCCCTCCTTCTGAATCTACCGACGCTTGGGTTAATCAATATAATTGAGTGATGAAAGTCTCCAATACCAGAGTTAACCAAGACGGATTACAGATGGGATTCAGATTTAACCAATTTACTTGTGTTATGTCTGAAAATCTCAGAAATGATGAGTGTTAGATTTTAGCCCAAACACGAGTATGAAATCCAAAATACGTCCCGAGGAGAAGACTGATAATGACTTCCTAAAACAGGGATATAAATATCCAAGTCCTCTCCGAAAGGAGGCCAAAAATATCTCAGATACGGATTTCCTAAATGAGAAATATCATACTATATAAGTCATTAGGACGATAATGTATGAAATCCACAGCCGGCCTAGTTGATTAGTTGATTTCAAGCGTTAATGTGAATCTGAGTTAGAATATCGTATTTGTGCAAATAACGTTTGACGAGTTTTAAACCATCAAGTAGAGTAATCTTATGCTAACACATTATTCGATTCAAAATAAAATCCTTTATAAGTTATTTTTAATGATAACTAATTCGCCATCGATATGGACAGTCGATGGTGAGTATAAGTCCAAAATTGTGCAACCGCTTGTTTTAATTACAGAGCAAGTGACATGAAGCATATGAATTCAAAGCATGGTTCGCCAAAGCAAGAAAGAAAGCTACAGCTAGATTTCAATGCTGAATATATCAACAACAATGTTTATTTCAAAGCCTGCATTTTTCGCAAGCAAAAATACAAGCTTCAAGGGGCAAATGTTAACCCACTAAAAATTAGCGTTTAAGTGATGGATTGGTCAGTCGCGAAGCACAGGGTCGGTCGCAAATATGGATTGGCCTGAGCAATGCGGATCGGTCAGTTACATACATGCTAACGGACGGGTCAGTCAGTATTAACGGACCAGATCGGTCAGTATTAATGGACCGGGTCAGACGGTCAATGCCAAAGTACCAGGTCGGTTGGTCACATTGGGATGGTCCATAACAATGGATCGGTCATTACAGAATGGGTTGGCCATAACATTGACATATGGGTCGGCTATAAAACAGTCCATTCATGAAACAAACTTGAACATGCCATACAAAAACATAGTGATCATTTAGGTGGCTTCATGGACCAAGACCAATAAAAAATGCCGCGAATATAGGCATGACAGTTTGGATCGGACCATACAAATATGCGTGATCAGTCTCAAGTGATTTTCAGCGTTACATGACTCAAGTGCATGGTATTTTTTCCATCATGTTAATGTATAAAAAAGCATGACATATTGCCATAACATGAATGTAAGGACCATCTTCTATTTGTAACATTTTAACAAAATGCATGCATGGACATGTGGTCCAATGTCACATGAGAGCGAAGACTGCAGGCTTTGAATGGGTCGGCACAATAGCTAATGCGTGCATATGTTGCATGAGCAGCATGCCATATAGAGAGAATGAATATATCAACATCTACAATATGTTGTGGCATGGACGTGAGATCATCGTTCCCATAAAAGTAACAGTGAAAACCGGCAGACAGTGTTGAATATAGTCACTTAACTTGCCCCGTGGAGCAGTATTATGAAGCAATGTGGACCGGTATGAAATTACAAAATGGATCGGTGTGTTATCATTAAATGGATCGGTATCATAAGTGAATAGAAAGTGGGTCGGTTCTACAAATGGCGGTGGCATATTAGTAAATGTTCGAGTCGGTCCTACAATGATGGAATAGGTCAGTGCATTGTGGAACACGTGGTCAGCTTGTGACAATTGGAGTGGATCAGGACAATAGATAAAACAATCGGATCGGTGCATTAGCTTAAAACCGGATCGGTACATTCTTTTTATTTCTGGGTCGTGGGTTCCATTATATATGGACTGGTGCATTCATTTATTTTGGATTGGCCATGTTCAAAAGCGGTGGCAGAACTGTAAATATGGGACATGACAGCTGTACACAGCTATAAAATGGACCAGTGGCATTTTTGTAATTAGTTTTAGCCCGATCCAAGTTTATGCCCGATCCAAATTCTATACTCTATAATTACGAGACTGCCATTGCCCTCAAACTTCTTCTATAAATAGCCCCTTTCTCCATAATTAGGGGACCGATTCCTCGACCCCGAAGGCCTGCCAAAATTATTCCATGACCATTTTAAAGCTTCTAAAAACTCCGTTAATGGCCGCCAAACTTCTCTCCTTCTTCCTTCAACATGGAATGGGTCTCATCTTCTTCGAGAACCGTTAATTCACACTCCGATCTACTCCAAGTGATCTCCAATCGCCACAGCTCCTCTTCAATGCATGGATCTAAAATCATTTTCATGATGGAACCAAGGAAAAGTATATAATTATATGATCTAATCCGTTCCTTGTTGAATCTAAGTGTGATCTAAAGCGGAAAGAGAGAAAAAAGTGGAGAATTATCACAAAAGTGGTCAAGTGTAATAAATACAATGTATGAGATGTATGAAATCATAAACTATGTAATTCTCTCCATGATGATGAAAAATACCTGAAAAGTGGACGTAGATTCATTTTGAATCGAACCACTATAAAAATCCTGTGTCTTCTACTTGTGTTTTATCCATTTATTTTGTGATTGTGGCCCTTTTACTTTCTAACTATAATTGGTGAAGTGTGATTTCACACCACTGTTGTTTGAGCCACTTTTGATCCAAACATCAACGTAGTGTGGATAGATCTCGTAGCCAAAGCTAGTAGACATGACATCAAAAATGCATTAACTTTTTTGCATTATATCTGTTTGAGATCTATGGATTCAGTGTATTTGCCTAGCTCAATCCAGATTGAATTTTTTTTGACAAACACAATTATTCACGCTTTCAAAGTCCAGCAGGTAGAATGGACATAGATAATATATATATATCATCAGTTTCTTTTGGAAGTGATGAAACACTGATACTATTTCATGCTTTGGGATTTTTTTTGGAAACTTGGTACTTTGTTGTATGTATATATAAGATTTTACATCTTTGGTTGTACAACTCAAAACAAGTGACAAACTGCTCACTCCGACAAAACTCACATGTACTGAGACACTTTACAAACCAAAAATATAAAATCAAAGGCACCACAAAAGACAAGCCTAGCCCATTCTATATCATAGGGTATATAAATAACTCAAGAAAAACACATGAAACTCTTCAATCTAATAAGACTCTAACACTAAGTACGAGAAGAAGAGACGGGTCCAGAGTCGAGTAAACCATTTAGCTACTTTAATTTCTTTGTTTTCTTCTTCTTTCCCTTGATGTGGCTGGTCATCTTTGCCCATTCTGGGTCGTCAATCACTCTCGCATCTTCGTCTACCTGGATATCATCCGCTGCTTCTTCTGAACTGGCTTTGCACGTCGTTTCTTCAATCTTTTATGTTCTACTTGTTCATTATCCCTGCTGTAGTCGTTTTGCGTCCATCTCACAAGCAGCATCTACGGATTCCATATCATCAGGATCAGTCGAGTACATATACACTCGGTTTGCAATGTTGTTGAGATATTATTGAGATATTTTGTATACATGGTTAAGCGTGAGTTTAGGATGTGTATAAGAATGATTTTATGAGTTTCCTCATTTGCAGTCATTCATAAGTTTAGGATAAGAATGAGTTTATGAGTTTCCTCATTTGTAGTCATTCGTAAGTTTAGGACAAGAATGAGTTTATGAGTTTCCTCATTTGCAGTCATTTGTATCATGTTATATATATGACAGAAATGTATCAATAAAAGGCAAGCCATTTTTTATTTCTTCATGGTATCAGAGCAACACGGCTAAGATACAAATCCAGCAATGAGTGATGGTAGAAATTCTTCCAGTACTACATCTAGAACATTAAGCACTCCTACATCTCTTCCTAATTTGACTGCGGAACAATGGAAGACTATAGCCACTATATTTGGTAATACTCAATCCTCTACCGATCGATTACATGGTGAGTTTTCTAAATTTTCTTGGATTATTGATACCGGTGCTTCTAAACATGTAATGGGGGACGAGTCATATTTGTTTGATGTTCATGATATTGCTGCATGTCCTGTTGGACAAAAAATAGTTGCTACCAAAAAAGGGAAGTGTGAGGCTCTTGGACGGATTGTATCTTAAAAACGTTCTTATGTTCCTAAATTGCACTGCAACTTAATTTCGGTTACGCGACTCATTGATGACATGCACTGTTTTGTACAATTTGTTTCTAATATGTGTATTATACAGGACCGTCATACAAGGAAGTTGATTAGAATGGGTGAATAGAGAGATGGACTTTACTACTTCCAACAACCATCTAAAGTGCAATCTACATCTATAGTGCAAGCTATATCAGTGGATGCTTCTTCATCTATGTTGGAACTTTGGCATCAACGTCTTGAACATCCTTCAGAGAAAGTAGTAAAGTCATTACCTTTCTTACGTAATTATAGTGATAGATTGAATAAGGTGTGTGATGTGTGCCCTCGTGCCAAACAATCTCGCGATTCTTTTTCTCTTAGTGATCATAAGGCCTCCCGAATTTTTGAATCGGTTCATTGTGATATATGGGGTCCCTACAATACAGTTTCTTCTTGTGGAGATCGTTTTTTTGAACTATTGTGGATGATTTTTCTCAAGCTGTATGGGTTTATTTGTTGATCGATAAATTAGAGGTATTTAAAATGTTTATGTCATTTTTGGCTATGGTTGATCAAAAATTTGACAAAAAATTAAGACTGTACGGAGTGATAATGGAACAAAAATTTAATTGTTTGATAGACTATTTTCTTTCAAGTGGGATTTTATCTCAAACCTCTTGTGTGGGGACTCCACAATAGAATGGTAGAGTTGAACGTAAGCACAATCATATTTTAACAGTGGCACGGGCCTTGCGTTTTCAAAGTCATCTTCCTCTTTATTTTTAGGGTGAACATATCTTAATAGCTTCTCATTTGATCAATCTAACACCTTCGAGTGTTCTTCACAATAAAACACCTTATGAAATTTTATTCAATACTTTGTCGGCTTTTGATGAACTATGAGTATTTGGTTCTCTATGTTATGCCCATAATCAACGAGCTAAGAGTGATAAATTTGCAAGTCGAAGTCGAAAATGCGTTTTTGTTGGATATCATTTTGGTAAGAAAGGGTGGAGACTTTTTGATCTAGCAAATATTTTTTTTTTGTTTCTAGAGATGTTATGTTTTTTGAAAATCAATTTCTATTCGTTGAACATGCTCCTGCCACTGTTTGTTCTAAATATAATATTGGAAGTATGAATTTGAGTGATGATGATTTTGATATTCTTGGAGAGCCTGAAAATGAACTTGAACCAACAAATAAATCTACCCCACTACATATCACAACCCAAAGCACCATAACTGCCACTTTAGAACCTACAAATGAGCTTGAGACTGCAAATATATTCTCCCCACTACATATCACCACCCAAAATCCAACAAGTACCACCTTAGAGCCTGTTCCCACCGTTTCTTTGGCAGCCGATGAATTGTAGTTTGACTTGAATGTTGAACAAATTCCTGTTACATCACCATCTTTATACCATCATTCATCTACAGAAGGGGACGTGGATATTGTTGTGGATGTTGCGAATTGCTACTAATGAACCTCGCATGGTACGTGGATTCCATGAAAAAATTCTATCTCTTCGACTTCATGACTATGTTAGTAACACTATCCTCACAAAAAATCCATCTACCCTTTCTCCAAATTCACCCGTGACATCTGCTTCCTCAGGTACGCCCTTTCCTATAACACATTAATAATTGTCCAAAATTTTCTGTTAGTCATCGGCAATTTCTAACCGCTATTACAATAGGTCGTGAATCGAAATTGTAACGACCCGGAAATTTGTCGATCTTGGTTATCCGATATACAGCACATATTGAACATCCAAGGATCGAAAAATACCGGTAGTTAATGAAAGAAATTAGAGGGTGAGAATAGATAAGATAGAAACTTAGAATAGAAGAAGAAGAACAACACAACATCAAAGTAACACGAACCTCACAGCGGAACGAATAACATATAATATATAACATAACTTTGAAATATAAATCTGTACTTGAATATACATATCATTTCCAAAGTACAACGCTTACAACACAGCGGAAAAATAACCATAGCTATATAATTCTGAAGCCTCCTGCTCCAGCTCTTCAAGTATCTGTAAATCCCGACTACTTGATTGCTCGTACAAAATTGGGCACCCAAGAGTTTAAAGAAAACAAAACAAAACAAAATAAACTCCGGGTCAGTCATGGGACTGGTGTGAGTAAAATAGTTTAAAACAATTTGAACAAGTAAAAGATATCTCATAAGACCACGCCGTATAACGGAACGGGTTTTTCCCTTATGAGAATCCAAATTATCTTTATATCAAAAATCTTTTGATATTATAATAATGTCTATCAACCACAATATAATAATCATCTAGCAGAAACGCTTTCATCTCACGTTCTACATATATAGTATACAATCAAAACCGCAAGCACGTATTGGGTAATGGATTTCCAACTATGACAAGGTATGGAACCACATTTCGCTAGTGTACCTCTAGAGAGGAATACACTGGGTTCAACAAGAACATCTTGCAATCCATCCACACATGACCGACCACTCATTTCGCTTGAGTGTATCGAATGTATATCACCAACAGTTGGGATCAGCAACCATTTCCCAAATGGGACAGCATCTACAATAGATTTTTAGAAGTAAATGAAACTCTAGATCAGGTGATTATACAACCTAATAGGTTCGACCTACATAGCCATGCTGCCTGCCCGATTTCTGTCATTTACCGGATGCGAGGCTAGAAGCTACGCTTATCTTTTACATGCCACATCTTCATTCACTTAGAATGTCACACCGTCATACCCGCCAAATCACAAATTGATTTATCCAAAAATAACACGGGTATACATCTAAGAGAAATGAATTCCTCCGCCACCAAACGTGAATACGTTTGAAGAGATCAATTTACGCGATTTATTAGATATACTCTGTCAGACCTTCTTCCATACAAGTCGTCCTGGGACTGGGCAAACCGAAGGCACTATTCAGTATATCCATCTTAGGCACTGTTATCTAAGATTTATACAACAGCCCTTGCACTTTACTCTGTCTTCAATTATCTTTGGCATATATGATTCGCAACGCTTATGCCAATACAGAGTGGTTCTTCGGATAATAATCCAACCGGTCTCTCCATATTAACAACATTAAAATGGTCAAAAACTTCGATAGTCGGTGAGTTAACTATCAAAGAAAAACAGGTATGCAAACAACAATATTATTTCCAAATGGAAATTATATCGATCAATCATCATTTAACATTTATCTCTTCAGTTCATTAATTTACTTATCTCCTGCTTCCATATATTCTAAATTCTTATTTTATATTATCAGAAAACATTTCTGATTCTTATTTGGGGAACATTTCCAAAACTCCTTCACGATCAAACCTTCCCATTCCTTAGTTAAGAAGGAAGTCAATCAAGTTGGGGTATAATTACCTCTCAGACCTTAACTGAACAACGTTTTAACTTCGAAATGGTCAAAGTTTATCTTTTTAACTTTTAACAACATCCTTATGTCTCTCTCGGATTCAATTTACGAATCCACTTCTTTATCGAAAACATTGGTTATAACGATAACGTTATAATCCCTACTTTCGAAATATCTCTATTCGATAACTCCTCCCATCGAATAACTATATTTGATAATCTCTCTTACGAATAACTAGATTCGATAACTCCTTTATTCGAATAAACTATATTCGATTAACTCTATTTAATTAACTTTTATCAAATTACTCTATTGGATTAACTCTATTGGATTAACTCTATTTGATTTAACTCTAATCGATTTACTCTTTTCACTTAACTCCTTTCGAATAAACTATATTCGATAACTCCTTTAAATCTATTCGAATATACTATATTCGATTAACTCCTTTAATTCCATTTGAATAAACTATATTCGATGAACTCCTTTGATTCTATTCGAATAAACTATATTCGATTAACTCCTTTAATTCTATTCGAATAAACTATATTCGATTAAATCCTTTCGAATAACTTATATTCGATTATCTCACTTCGAATAACTTATATTCGATATTTTTTATCGAATGAACTATATTCAATTTCTCTTCTCTCGAATAAACTATATTCGATTACTCTTCTCTCGAATACACTAAATTCGATAACTCTACTTCGAATAAGTTATATTCGATAACTCTACTCGATTAACTCCATTTGAATAACTCTAACTGGTTAACTCTGACTGATTAACTTTAACTCTAACTGGTTAACTCTATCCGATCAACCCTAACTGATTAACTCTAACTTGTCAACTCTAACCGATTAATTCTAACTGGTTAAATCTCTTATTCAATCTTAACTTAACTTGATTAACTCCTAACGAATAACTTATATTCGATTTAACTCCATTCGCTTGACTCTAGATCGCAGCGATCACAATGGTTACGCCTGATTCCCTCAGGAAACATCCGACCGTCGTAGGCTATCTGCAGCCCTGTGAATTACGCTAGCAGTCGTACGAAATGGCGACTCACTTGGATTAACTCTTGTTCGAATAACTACTATTCGATTAGCTCAAATTGATTAACTCTCATTCGATTTACTCCTATTCGAAAAATTCCTATTTGATTTACTTTACTCGAATAACTAATATTCGATTAACTCCTTTGATTAACTCTATTTGATTAACTCTATTTGGTCAATTCTAATTGGTTAACTCTAACTCTAATCGATTATCTCTAACTGGTTAACTCTATTTATTTAGCAAATAAATATTTCCTTTCAACTCTATTCTATTTGTAAATGGTTTACAAATATTTCGCTTTCTATTTTATTTGACAAATATTTTCCTTTATATTTGTTTTACAATTATATTTCCTCTATATTTTGATTTACAAATATATTTCCTCTATATTTGATTTACAAATATATTTTCTCTTTTTTTTTTAAATCCTTTTTCTTTTATATATATAAAATCCATTTATTTTATATAAATAAATTATTTTCAAAATATACTTTGAAAACCCCTTTTCTACATCCCAATATTTCTTATTATTTAAAATACCAAACAACGGTGATCGATATCATTCAAACACGTATAATCTACAACATATTATATATTACATCATATACCCAATATATGAAAAACAGGAAATAAATGTTAAGGAATCCAGTTGGATTCCTCCAACCTGTTTACCTGCATCATAGATGTTAAACAATATGATTAACATCGATTTCATTTCGATATGAAATATTCTGCTGAACAGAATCAATATTCGATTAACGATTTTATATATATCGTTATCTATAAATTTAACTAATACACAAACAATTCAACCAAACAGTCAGCACACAACAATCAGTCATCATTTATCAGTTCTAAATATACGTTATAAAAATAGAACTGTTCAGAGTTGGTGAGTTTTACTCACATTAGATGATCATCGTTAATAACGATAACCATCGCTTGATTCAGACGGACAATTTATTTTGCCATAAATTGTAAGGAGCTCCGATGGACTTCCAGTCAGTTCCATCGTGTAGTGTCCGTCCATACAATCCCAGCGGATCTTGGATTACTGAATTTCGATAATGTATTATAAGATATAGCTTCTACAAGTCTGTACATTATTAAATTAAATAAAAACTTAACCCTATTTATTTATATAGGGCTTTAATAAATTAGATGGTCCATACCCCTTCGCTTGAGCCCATACCCCATCTCTTTTCCCGGCCTGCGTTGGACCTTCTCCCCTGTCAAATAAAACCTGTCCCTCCAGCATACTCAGGACCTCCTTCTTCCTCCCATTCAACTTTCGCAAGTTCCACTATTCCTGTACTACCAAACCCAAAGCTGAACTGAACCCGCACTTCATCTTCTATACTAGAGAAGCTATATAAAACAACCTATCCCCACTGCTCCTCGATTGTTCTTTACTGTGCTTTTAAATGTCTGTCCATCCCTCCATTCTCTATCCGCTCTACCCAGCATCAACACAGTTTTGACTCGGCCCCCTTCCAGAAGATCACATCGGAGCCTCTTCACCTATGCTGCTCGACAACCGTGAACCAAAATAAAACCTGCGACTCCATTTACTCCCAACGTTTTTGTCCTTTATCGTTTTGAGAAAGCGAGAATACCACAGTTCATTTCGCTTTAATTTTCTTTTGATTTTCAAACGCTCGAGATTTGGTTTGAGGAAGGAGTAAATGACGGCTCAAAATTTTAAGTGCGGTGGACCCTTTTTTTAGGTTTAGAAAAAAGATTGAAACTCATTTATACGTTTAAATCTTTTAGGACATGGGCACTTAGGACTCCAAAAGTTGTATGTACGGTTAAGGGAAAGCCAACGCGGTTGAATAGGGACTTAGGAATTTAGTAGTATAAATACATATATATTATTAAGTCTAGTGAATTTCTTTAAGTAAAATCACTCCATGTCTGAGATGGTACGGACTGAAATAAGGATACAGTCGTGTCCAGTGATGAGCCACGATCCCAAAAATATAATAATAGTGGTAGGTTAACCCATATTTTGAAACCCCAAAATGTTGATTACAAGGTGCAAAATACTCCAAATAAAAAGTTGCTTATTTAATTAATTAAAAATTTCAGTAAAATTCTAAAAATTAAATTATCGTTATGTCTCAAAAGAACCTTGTCTAAATTCGAAACCGGTAGCTAGTTATATCGAATAAACCGTTACGGTCGATAAACGATTCTATAGCGACTATTTACAAATTTGATTTGGAGACAACTCACAATCTACATGACGAAATCTTGATTTTTCTCTTCCATCAGAAAAATATACTTCACCAGCTCCGAACGTGTCTTGTTTCATAGAAATCCGACTTAAAACGAACCCTGTATATTCAGTTGAAGTTCAAATCACCAAATCGCGAACTACCGCCCCATTTCAAGCTTGATTTTAATTATATTATAATTATACGTTCAATCTTTGTTCAAATAATATATTCGTTATCGTAATTCAATTTTAAATTGAATTATATATTTTGAATTGCCCAGTTCACAACATCTCGGCATTTCCGCCAATTCTGATTATTTCAGAATCAAATATATTATTTAATTATTATTTAAATTAAATATTTACTATTATTTAATTCAACGACCATTACATCCTCTTAATCACCGTTTAAATAATTAAATAAATTAATTATTATATCGTTGAAAATGCGGGTCATTACATTCTTCCCCACTTAAAATAATTTCGTCCTCGAAATTGCTAAGGTATAAAACAAACCCTATCGACTGGTTAGAACTTATTTGTTCACTTCTTAATCTTCAATTTCAACTGAACCAATTTAATTTCAATTAAAATATTAATTCAATCTTATCAAAGAAAATTTTCAAAAATCCTGAAAATTTTCTAATACCTTTATCTTTTCGAAAAATTTCGCCAGCACCTCCTTTGTACTGGTCAATAGGTCAAACTCCAACTCGCCTCTCTGGGCCATCTCCAACCCAAAAGAAAATCAAACAGCCAAGCGGCATGCCAATTCGGCTCATAAATCTGATATCCAATAGAAATGTAAACTTGTACCTTTTCGTTGGCATATCATTATATCCTTTCCACCTATTATCAATTCAGTAGATACAAGGGTCATCCCAATCAAATTCCAATCTGTTTTTATCCACAAATCCAACCATTCGCTTATACCTAAGTCGAATTCAATTTCAAATCAAAGTTCCACTTTCAATTTTTAAATTCTTAACTCATCAATCCATCTTACTTGATATCATTATAATCCAACTCAGTTACCCATTAACTGGCTTTATTTTTAATTCCAATTTGCTTTCACAAATTTCTGCTAAATTTGTTTTTAATTCAAACTGTCTCTTCCTTGGAGTTTTTAAACAGTTTATTCTTTTCAAAAACCAAATTTTCCTTTTTGAAATTCAACACAACTTGTTTTTCCCAAAACAAATTCAAAATAGTATCTCTGGTAGTAATTCGTCACTTACAACTCGAAAATGAATACTGATGATGCAGCTATCATCATCAGAATCTATTTCCCAGCAATCGAAGTGAGTTCAATACTATAAAACCATTTCTAAACATTTCCACTTTGAAATTCATTTCAAAATATAATTCACTCTACTTGTAAAACAATTTAACATCTCGCAGGATCTTAAATTTTCCTTATTTTTAATCCAAATCCATTTACAAACACTTATCCAATTTTCCAGAATTTTAATTCAATTTATAGTTTAAATTCATATTTAATTCATTTCGATTTCATATATTTCACTTATATGAATTCTGGTCGATTATTTACATAACCATTTCTCTTTTCATAATCTTACTCGATTATAATTATAACCAATATAAATCCTTTATATCAAAATATAATTTGGGTAAAAATTTTCCGTTTACCCTTTTTCAAAACATACCATGTCGTTTCATCGTATTCAAGTGTTTAGTAACTCCTATCGATACAGTGGATCAAACTGATCGACCAGAAATTCATAAGCCACTCAATCAATAAACCTCCACAGTATAAAATCACTTTATATTGAATAACAAATACGCTCTCGTATATGTACACTCAAACTCAATCTAGGGTATTACTAACCCCATCTCTATCGAGTCACGCCACAGAGCTAAGGTAATTCGCTTAACCTTATGCTCTGATACCAAATGTAACGACTGGGAAATTTGGCGATCTTGGTTATCCGATATACAACACATATCGAACATCCGAGGATCGAAAAATACTGGTAGTTAATGAAAGAAATTAGAGGGTGAGAATAGATAAGATAAAAACTTAGAATAGAAGAAGAAGAACAACACAACATCAGAGTAACACGAACCTCACAGCGGAAAGAATAACATATAATATATAACATAACTTTGAAATATAAATCTGTACTTGAATATACATATCATTTCCAAAGTATAACACTTACAACACAGCGGAAAAATAACCATAGCTATATAATTCTGAAGCCTCTTGCTCCAGCTCTTCAAGTATCTGTAAATCCCGACTACTTGATTGCCCGTACAAAATTGGGCACCCAAGAGTTTAGGGAAAACAAAATAAACTCCGGGTCAGTCATGGGACTGGTGTGAGTAAAACAGTTTAAAACAATTTGAACAAGTAAACGATATCTCATAAGACCACGCCGTATAACGGAACGGTTTTTACCTTATGAGAATCCAAATTATCTTTATATCAAAAACCTTTTGATATTATAATAATGTCTGTCAACCACAATATAATAATCATCTAGCAGAAACGTTTTCATCTCACGTTATACATATATAGTATACAATCAAAACCGCAAGCACATATTAGGTAATGGATTTCCAACTATGACAAGGTATGGAACCACCTTTCGCTAGTATACCTCTAGAGAGGAATACATTGGGTTCAAAAAGAACATCTTGCAACCCGTCCACACATGACCGACCACTCATTTCGCTTGAGTGTATCGAATGTATATCACCAACGATTGGGATCAGCAACCGTTTCCCAAATGGGACAGCATCAACAATAGATTTTTAGAAGTAAATGAAACTCTAGATCAGGTGATTATACACCCTAATAGGTGCGACCTACATAGCCATGCTACCTGCCCGATTTCTGTCATTTACCGGATGTGAGGCTAGAAGCTATGCTTATCTTTTACATGCCACATCTTCATTCACTTAGAATGTCACATCGTCATACCCGCCAAATCACAAATTGATTTATCCAAAAATAACACGGGTATACAGCTAAGAGAAACAAATTCCTCCACCACCAAACGTGAATACGTTTGAAGAGATCAACTTACGCGATCTATTGGATATACTCTGTCAAGCCTTCTTCCATACAAGTCGTCCTGGGACTGGACAAACCGAAGGCACTATTCAGTATATCTATCTTAGGCACTGTTATCTAAGATTTATACAATAGCCCTTGCACTTTACTCTGTCTTCAATTATCTTTGGCATATATGATTCGCAACGCTTATGCCGATACAGAGTGGTTCTTCGAATAATAATCCAACCGGTCTCTACATATTAACAACGTTAAAATGGTCAAAAACTTCGATAGTCGGTGAGTTAACTATCGAAGAAAAACAGGTGTGCAAACAACGATATTATTTCCAAATGGAAATTATATCGATCATTCATCATTTAACATTTATCTCTTTAGTTCATTAATTTACTTATCTCCTGCTTCCATATATTCTAAATTCTTATTTTATATTATGAGAAAACATTTCTGATTCTTATTTGGGGAACATTTCCAAAACTCCTTCGCGATCAAACCTTACCATTCCTTAGTTAAGAAGGAAGTCAATCAAGTTGGGGGTATACTTACCTCTCAGACCTTAACTGAACAACGTTTTAACTTTGAAATGGTCAAAGTTTATCTTTTAAACTTTTAACAACTTCCTTACGTCTCTCTCGGATTCAATTTACGAATCCACTTCTTTATCGAAAACATTGGTTATAACGATAACGTTATAATCCCTACTTTCGAAATATCTCTATTCGATAACTCCTCCCTTCGAATAACTATATTCGATAATCTCTCTTATGAATAACTAGATTCGATAACTCCTTTCTTCGAATAAACTATATTCGATTAACTCTATTTAATTAACTCTTATCAATTTACTCTATTGGATTAACTCTATTTGATTTAACTCTAATCAATTTACTCTTTTCACTTAACTCCTTTCGAATAAACTATATTCGATAACTCCTTTAACTCTATTCGAATATACTATATTCGATTAACTCCTTTAATTCTATTCGAATAAACTATATTCGATGAACTCCTTTGATACTATTCGAATAAACTATATTCGATTAACTCCTTTAATTCTATTCGAATAAACTATATTCGATTAACTCCTTTAATTCTATTCGAATAAACTATATTCGATTAACTCCTTTCAAATAACTTATATTCGATTATCTCACTTCGAATAACTTATATTCGATAATTCTTCTCGAATGAACTATATTTGATTTCTTTTCTCTCGAATAAACTATATTCGATTACTCTTCTATCGAATACACTATATTCGATAACTCTACTTCAAATAAGTGATATTCGATAACTCTAGTCGATTAACTCCATTTGAATAACTCTAACTGATTAACTTTAACTCTAACTGGTTAACTCTATCCGATCAACCCTAACTGATTAACTCTATCTTGTCAACTCTAACTGATTAATTGTAACTGGTTAACTCTCTTATTCAATCTTAACTTAACTTGATTAACTCCTATCTAATAACTTATATTCGATTTAACTCCATTCGCTTAACTCTAGATCTCAGCGATCACAATGGTTACGCCTGATTCCCTCAGAAAACATCTGACCGCCGTAGGCTATCTGCAGCCCTGCGAATTACGCTAGCAGTCGTACGAAATGGCGACTCACTTGGATTAATTCTTATTCGAATAACTAATATTCGATTAGCTCAAATTGATTAACTCTCATTCGATTTACTCCTATTCGAAAAATTCCTATTTGATTTACTTTACTCGAATAACTAATATTCGGTTAACTCCTTTGATCAACTCTATTTGATTACCTCTAGTTGGTTAATTCTAATTGGTTAACTCTAACTCTAATCGATTATCTCTAATTGGTTAACTCTATTTATTTAGCAAATAAATATTTCCTTTCATTTCTATTCTATTTGTAAATGGGTTACAAATATTTCTCTTTCTATTTTATTTGACAAATATTTTCCTTTATATTTGTTTTACAATTATATTTCCTCTATATTTTGATTTACAAATATATTTCCTCTATATTTGATTTACAAATATATTTTCTCTTTTTTTTAAAAAATCATTTTTCTTTTATTTATATAAAATCCATTGATTTTATATAAATAAATTATTTTCAAAATATACTTTGAAAATCCCTTTTCTACATCCCAGTATTTCTTACGTTATTTAAAATACCAAACAACGGTGATCGATACCATTCAAACACATATAATCAACAACAGATTATATATCACATCATATACCCAATATATGAAAAACAGGAAATAAATGTTGAGGAATCCAGTTGGATTCCTCCAACCTGTTTACCTGCATCACAGATGTTAAACATTATGATTAACATCGATTTCATTTCGATATGAAATATTCTGCTGAACAGAATCAATATTCGATTAATAACTTTATATATATCATTATCTATAAATTTAACTAATACACAAACAATTCAACCAAACAGTCAGCAATCAGTCATCATTCATCAGTTCTAAATATACGTTATAAAAATAGAACTGTTCAGAATTGGTGAGTTTTACTCACATTGGACGATCATCGTTAATAACGATAACCATCGCTTGATTCAGACGGACGATTTATTTTGCCATAACTTGTAACAAGCTCCGATGGACTTCCAGTCAGTTCCATCGTGTAGTGTCCGTCCATACGGTCCCAACAGATCTTAGATTACGGAATTTCGATAATGTATGTATAAGATATAGCTTCTACAAGTTTGTACATTATTAAATTAAATAAAAACTTAACCCTATTTATTTATATTGGGCTTTAATAAATTAGATGGTCCATACACCTTCGCTTGAGCCCATACCCCATCTGTTTTCTCGGCCTGCGTTAAACCTTCTCCCCTATCAAATAAAACCTGTCCCTCTAGCATACTCAGGACCTCCTTCTTCCTCCCATTCAACTTTCGCAAGTTCCACTGTTCCTGTACTACCAAACCCAAAGCTGAACAGAACCCGCACTTCATCTTCTATACTAGAGACGCCATATAAAACAACCTATCCCCACTACTCCTCGATTGTTCTTTACTGTGCTTTTAAATGTCCGTCCATCCCTCCATTCTCTATCCGCTCTACCCAGCACCGACACAGTTTTGACTCGGACCCCTTCCAGAAGATCACATCGGAGCCTCTTCACCCATGTTGCTTGACAACCATGAACCAAAATAAAACCTGCGACTCCATTTACTCCCAACATTTTGGTCCTTTATCGTTTTGAGAAAGTGAGAATACCAGAGTTCCTTTCGCTTTAATTTTCTTTTGATTTTCAAATGCTCGAGATTTGGTTTGAGGAAGGAGTAAATGACGGCTCAAAATTTTAAGTGCGGTGGATCCTTTTTTTTTAAGGTTTAGAAAAAAGATTGAAACTCATTTATACGTTTAAATCTTTGAGGACGTGGGCACTTAGGACTCCAAAAGTGGTATGTACGGTTAAGGGAAAGCCAACGCAGTTGAATAGGGGACTTAGGAATTTAGTAGTATAAATACATATATATTATTAAGTCTAGTGAATTTCGTTAAGTAAAATCACTCCATGTCCGAGCTGGTACGGACTGAAATAAGGATACAGTCGTGTCCATTGATGAGCCACGATCCCAAAAATATAATGATACTGGTAGGTTAACCCATATTTTGAAACCCCAAAATGTCGATTACACGATGCAAAATACTCCAAATAAAAAGTTGCTTACTTAATTAATTGAAAATTTCAGTAAAATTCTAAAAATTAAATTATAGTTATGTCTCAAAAGAACCTAGTCTAAATTTGAAACCGGTAACTAATAATATCGAATAAACCGTTACGGTCAATAAATGATTCTATAACGTCTATTTACAAATTTGATTTGGAGACAACTCACAATCTACACGATGAAATCCTGATTTTTCTCTTCCATCAGAAAAATATACTGCACCAGCTCCGAACGTGTCTTGTTTCACAGAAATCCGACTTAAAACGAACCCTGTATATTAAGTTGAAGTTCAATCGCCAAATCGCGAACTACTGCGCCATTTCAAGCTCAATTTTAATTATATTATAATTTATACGTTCAATCTTCGTTCAAATAATATATTCGTTATTGCAATTCAATTTTAAACTGAATTATATATTTTGAATTGCCCAGTTCACACCATCTCGCCATTTCCGCCAATTCTGATTATTTCAGAATCAAATATATTATTTAATTATTATTTAAATTAAATATTCACTATTATTTAATTCAATGACCATTACATCCTCTTAATCACCATTTAAATAATTAAATAAATTAATTATTATATCGCTCAAAATATAGGTCGTTACAGAAATCATTTAAAAAAGCTATGAGAGATGTAGGAATACATCGTGCTATGAAAACAGAAATTCGTGCTTTAGAGGATAATGATTCTTGGACTATGGAAAAATTATCGTCTAGTAAATGTGCTCTTGGTAGTAAATGGGTCTACTAAATTAAATATAAATCCGATGGAAGCATTGAGCGGCTTAAAGCTTGTTTAGTTGTTTTTGGCAATCATCAAACCACTGGGATTGATTATAACGAGAATTTTTCACCTGTTGCAAAGATGGTTACAGTTCACTGTTTCTTAGCCGTTGCAGAATCTAAAAATTGGGAGCTGCATCAGATGGACGTGCATAATGCTTTCTTGCATGGGGACCTCAATGAAGAAGTTTATATGAAGCCTCCTCGTGGTTTTGGGTCTTCTCAACCTGAAATGGTTTGTCGTCTTCAAAAGTCATTATGTGGCTTGAAACAAGCACCGAGATGTTGGTTTTCCAAACTTGTTACTGCCTTCAAAGAATATGGCTTTCTCCAATCATATGCTGATTATTCTCTCTTTACTTACAATAAGGGTGCTACTCAGATCAATGTCTTGGTGTATGTTGATGATTTAATTATTTCCAGAAATAATTCAGCTGCTTTGAGAGTTTTTAAGAAGTTTTTAAGCACATGTTTTCATATGAAGGATCTTGGGGTTCTTAAATATTTCCTCGGGATTGAGGTGGCACGAAATTCTAATGGTATATTTCTTTATCAAGGAAGTATTCACTTGACATTATTTCTGAGACTAGTCTTCTAGGTGCCAAGCCAGCATGTTTCCTATTGAGCAAAACCATCGGCTTGCACATGCTTCAGGGGAGTCTTTGCCTAATCCAAAACCTTATCGTCGTTTGGTCGGAAGTTTGATTTACTTAACGACTACACGACCTGATTTGGCATATCTGTCCATATTTTATCCCAGTTTCTACAAGAACTGAGACATGAACATTGGGAAGCTGCTTTGCATGTTGTTCGCTACTTGAAGGGTTCTCCTGGACAAGGCATTTTACTTCAAACTGATAGCTCTCTCTCTTTGACAGGATGGTGTGATTCCAATTGGGTAGCTTGCCCTCTTACTCGTCACTCTCTCACTAGTTGGGTTGTGTTTCTTGGTCATTCCTCGATTTCTTGGAAAACTAAGAAACAAACTACTGTGGCACGTTCTTCAGTAGAGGCCAAATACCAATCAATGGCCGCTCTTACTTCTGAATTGAAATGGTTGAAAGGTCTTCTACTTAGCTTGGGGATTCAACATACTGCAACCATTGAGGTTCATTGTGACAGCCAATCGGCTCTACATATTGCATAGAATCTAGTCTTCCATGAACGCACAAAGCACATTGAAGCTGACTTTCATTTCGTTCGTGATGCAATCCAAGATGGAACTATTCTTCCTTCATACACTCCTACCACGATTCAGCTTGTAGACATCTTTACTAAGCCTTTGGCGACACGTCAATTTCAGTTTTTGCTTTCTAAGATGGAATTTATGATCTACATGCTCCACCTTAAGGGGGGTATTGAGATATTATTGAGATATTTTGTATATAAGGTTAAGCGTGAGTTTAGGATGTGTATAAGAATGAGGTTATGACTTTCCTCATTTGCAGTCATTCGTAAGTTTAGGATAAGAATGAGTTTATGAGTTTCCTCATTTGCAGTCATTTGTATCATGTTATATATATGATAGAAATGTATCAATAAAAGGCAAGCCATTCTTTATTTTTTCAAATGTACTAGTCTTCTGTATTAGTAAATTATTGTCTTGTTAAGCAGTCGAGGTTTGGAGGTGCTGACTAGGAGGGATAGTGGAAACTTGATCTTCTTGAGCTTGATCAGCTGGATCTAACTCCATAGTGTTTGAATATCTTGTCTCAGGAACTTGCTGTTTGGGGACCCAAGCCTTCTTAAATTGACATATAATATCAAAATGACTAAAAACAGTGACAATTCAAGCATCTATGTAACAACCCGTAATTTTGAAACCAATTTAAAATTTTGATTTAAGTTATTTTAATGAATACGAGAGTGAAAATTGGTTATTTTTGCTAAATAAAATTTAAGAATAATTTTAAAATTAGTTTTTATATTTTGTTTAACTTAAAATAAACTTAGTAAAATTTTAAACTGATTTATAAGCCTTGTATTTGAAAATTTTGAAATTCGATTTTTAAATCATCGCATAGCATTTAAAAGTGAAAATTTGCTAACGAGCTCAGAATTCGACATGATCAATTTTGTTGGATTCGAAATAATAAGTCATGGCTATATTTCCAATTTTACGCAAAACGGAGTAGGTATGTGGTCGTGAGAGGCAAACCCGTTTGGGGCAAAACCAACAGTCAATTTACAAAGGAACATTATTGAGACGATATCAGGATTCGATTTCACTTTTTTTGGATTCGTATCGTCAAATAATGGAAGAATCCATAATTTCATGATTTTTGAAATAGCATGTGGGCATACAAGAATAAAAAGTACGCCAAAATCGCATTTTTGAAGCTAATTTGAGCATAATTGAGAAATTAATCGGAAGGTCAAACAAATTCGGAATTCGACAAAACTTGATTCGTTGTATTCATAATTTTGTGTATTATCTTGTACCGAAATTTCATGGAAAACAGAGATCGTTTAAAATCGAGCAATCAGAGAGAATTTAGCATATAATTCTATTTTCTCTCATTCCTCCTTCACTTCTCCTTTGTTTCTCTCTGCCTCCTCCTTTCTTCAAAATCATGGCCTCCTTCCCCATGTTGTTGCTGCCCTCTCCCTTCCCCTGCCACTGCTGGCTAGCAGCCCTCCTCCCCGGCGCCTCCTTCCCTCTCTCTCCCCCTTCTCTTCCTCTCTCTCTCTCTTACTCTTTATCTAATCCCTAGCCCCTTTCTGCAAGACCTAGCCACCTCCACGGGCCCTACCACCACCGCCACCACCTCCCCTCCAATCGTTAGTCACCCCATGTCGTCTGCTCCACCACTTGCAGCCACCCACTCCGGCCGTGGGCCCCATTTGCCCAAAATCCCTTCTTTTACAAAAAACCCGTTTTGCAAAAGGTCACTTTCCTTCTTTGCTTAATAACTTCCGATCCGTGCATTTCTGGCCAAGGACCATAAACAAAAGTCGTAGATGTAACGACCCGGATTTTTTGGTCGATTTATTTTAAATATTTAATACTATTTTAAATGTTGATTTGATAATATAAATAAATATTTATATAAATTTTATCGATATACAATTTAAATTTAAGTACATATCAATAATCCGAAAATGAGAATAATTGGATTCGAAGTTAAATCCGAATCAAAATATTAGATGATGAATATCAATGGTATTTGAATATAAATGATAATAATAATTCATTTTCAGAGAGTCATTTGTTTTCAATTTCAAATTATATTATATCGATTTAATATGGTTATTTTATATATACGTTCGAATTAGATCTCAGAATCTATCTGTTGAGTTAAGAATAGTGTTATAATTTTGGAACGTCAGTCGTTACGTTAAGATAGTGGTTCGTGTGTTCAAGTTGTGAACCCCGAGATATTATTAGTGGATAAGCTCTAAATCAAATTGATATCGTTTAAAAAAGAATAAAAATCGCTTTATTTCAAATCGCATTAAATGCAAATCGAATTGTATTAATGTATAATAAAAAAAAATTAAATATATGTACCTAACCTATACCTATAATGTACCATCCGCAGACTAACTTTCCTTCGCGCTGAAGTATCCTCCATTTATAAAAACGTGACTTCCTTCCCTTATAATTCTTTTAATCTTCATTTTTGGTAAATCAAGTTCCAAACTTTAACAAAAATCAATTAAAATGGTCGATATCTCACATTCGAAGCAACCCCTTTCTCATTCAAAATCGAAATCGAAGCCTCAGGAAAAAACAATAAAAATGGATGCTTCACACGAAAATCCAAAATCAAACCTAGATAAATTTTCTAGATTGCTAAAACTTGTTTCGTGAGTTTATGGTGACCAAACCCTGCTTTTGACAGCGATTTTGGGTGTTGCAATCCATCTTTGGGTTACAAGTCTCGAGCCAGTGCGTTAGGAATGGAACGCGAACAATTTTGGTGAGATCGGAGTGGGTTTCTGAAGGGGGATTCCGACTTCGATTGTATTGTGCGATTTCATGAAAGGGCAGATGGGATTCGATGAATTTAGTGTGGAATTCGAACCATGTAAAAGGAATTTGACAGTGAAATGTAAGGGAGTTTGGCAGGTTGTTTGGAGGAGTTGGTATGTGTAATTGCTGGTAATTGACGCAACTGGGAGGGTGCGATGGGATGTGACAAGAGGGAGGTAGAAGAAGGTGGTCTATATTTTTCCTTGGGATAGTTGAAGCTAGTGACCGAAAATGTCGGCTCTCGGTTGAAGGTGTTGGGTCTAGACGTTGAACGTTGATGATATTGTGGTATTGATAGTAATGTTGGGATCAAATTAGTTGGATTCGGCTTTGAATTTGCAGTCGGTAACCATAAGGTAAATGTTTCTTAAAAATTTAAAATACGTAGAATAATTTAGTTATTTATTTTAGTGGTTAATTTAAATAAATAATAATTTAATCATTAAAAAAAATCAAATAATCGCAGGTTCTTGATAAATTCATTCGAGATAAATTCATATCCTCGATGCTAGGAATTTAAAGGGATATTCGGCGAAAATAAAATCAGGTGAGCAAACTCACTTTCTGGTTCATTTATAATTTTATTTTGAATGAAGTTTTATTTTAAATAATTTTTATATGTTGTTTGTTGGTTGTTGGATGCATTGAAATATTATTGTGGTTATTATATATATTAGTTATATCGGCTTAGATGTGGCTATTATATATATATTGGTGGTTGGATATTTCCTGCAGTACCAATAAAGGATGCCCGCGGTATCATTAGTGGATGACCCTTTGCGCCCAACAATAAGATAGTGAATGACCTTATATACCATGATATCTTACCTTGAAGCAGGATGGGTATTATTTATGTTGGCTAACATCTGTGGATGTAGGAAAACAAGTTAGAGGGATCCAACTGGGTTCCTCAAAATTTATTAATATTTGTTTCCATATATATGATCATATATGATGTGTTGGAAAACATGTGATTGATAATTCGGTGTTTGGAATGTTTAAATATCACTGGGCCTAAATGTTGATTTATAAAAATATTGTGAAAAGGGATTTTGAGATTTAAGAGGGAAAATCTATTTTTCTAAAATAAAATTTTGAATTTCGAATGAGCTAAGAAATATATATTAACTTGTTTTGAATAATAAAAACAAGCAAAGAAATTTAAAGACGATGTTTATAAATTACATAACGTGGGAATTGAACTGAATTTATAAACGTTGTTTATAAATTAAATAATGCCGAGAATTTAACTGAATTTATAAACGACGTTTATAACTAAAATGGAAAAACTATCATTTGAATAATTTGATAAGCCGAAATTTAGACGTGAATTTAAAAAGGGAAAATTAAATTAGTTTCAAAGAGAAGCGATAAATCTATTCTGATACTAGGAATGTAAATTGAATTAAAATAAATACGTCTGGATTTATGATTTGAATTCGATTAGATCAAATTTTTTTAAATAAATAATTACAGAAAAAATATTAGGATTGTATTAAATAGAAGTTAAATTTTAAATATGAAAATAGATTCTCTATATATAAATAAATTATAATAAATAAATATCCCAAAATAGGAATTGGATTGCAAATAGATTTGAAATGGAAACTTGTTTTAAATTATAAAACAAGGAATTTAATTTTATAAATGACGTTTGTAAATTAAGTGAGATAAATTATCATTCGATAATTTAGAAGTTTAAATTCAAGTATGAATTTAAAAGTGAATTGGAAATCGTTCCGAAAAGGGAACAATAGAATTTATTCCGAAATTCGGAATATAAACTGAATCTAGTTAAATCCAAGTGAGTTAAAATTGGAATTCGATTATATCGAATTTTATAAAATAATTTATTCCCTAATGAATTAGAATTCAATATATAAAGTTAAGTTGCAAATAAATTATAACCGAATTATGGAATAATCGGCGATTAGGGATAATCAGAAATATTAAGTTGAATTGTGAAATTTGGTTTAATATATATTAAAATATATTAGAATGGAGTTGAAATTTATTTATAAACGAAGTTTAACATTTATTTAAATATAATTAAAACGAACTCGCTGAGGTGTAGTAGTTCGTAAATTGGCGTTTCGAACTTCAATTGAGTATGTAGAACTCAATTTCAGTCGGAATTCTTTGAAACAAGAATCTTTAGTACCAATTTGATAATAGTTTTCTAATAGAAGAGAAAAATCAGGATTTCATCTTAAAGATTTTGAGTGATGTCAAAATCAAATTTCCAGAAAAACAACATCATAACCATTATAAACCGTAACTGTTTATTTAAATTAATAAAAGGGTTTTAAGCAAATAAAACTTGAATTTCCATTAGAGAAATCCAGACTTGAGATATAAAATAAGTATGAACTCAAGTGGAGTAAGTGAACTGAAATTTGAAGCAAAATTCAGATTTTTTTAATTATTAAATAGAATTAACTAATTTGAAGAATAATTAGTTATTCAAGATTTGATACAAAATTGGGTTTTGGTTAAGTAAATTGAACTGGAGAATCCATATTTGAAATCAAATATGAAGCTTGAATTGAAAATGGAATTCAATTGGTTGATAAGTAAGTAAAAACATGCGATATGTTCAATTAAATAGGGGAATATGCAAAAGAGCTAATTAAAGAATAAATTAGCAAATTGAGTTAAGAATGATCGGATTGAGTTGGAATAAATTAGGAATTGACATATATGGGTTAGACAGGAATGGAATGAAGTGTGTGAAGATTTTAATTCGAGTGCCCAGCAAAAAGGTACATGTTTAAATTCCATACGAGTTTTTATGATCTGAATCGGCAAGCCACTTGGCTTTTTAGTTTTCTTTTTGAATGGAAAGGGTCTATAGAGGCGAGTTAAGGTTTGAGCTATTGACCGGTACAAAGGAGTTGTTTCAAATTTTTCTAAAAATTTAAGGAATAGAAAATTTTAACAAAAGTTAGATAACTAGAAATTGACTTATCAATTATATACAAAATTTAATAAACGAGTAAATGTATAATGAGTTTTTATATAAAGAAAGGGAATTTGTAAATTAAATCCTGGGAGATTGGATATATGGTTTAAAGTGAACGATGATTTGAAAGCAAATGATTTGCAGATTAAAATGATTGTGTTTATAAGAAGTTAAGAAATGGAGTTGAGGAAATTAGAAACTGACTAGAGACTGGTGAAGTTGAATGGCTTCTTGAGTGTCGATCTGATATTGGTTTCTGCCTTCGGGGGTTGATACTTAGGAAATTGTTCTCTTACTAGTTTACATTTAGGAACTGATAAATAGGAAAGAATAGTGATATATAAATAAGAAATGGAAATGTTTTCTGACGTTAAAAAGTGATAATTTCTAGAATATAGAAAATAAATAGTTATGAGAGATGGAAATGTTTTTCCAAGAATCTTGAGAGGCTAAATGAGTGTGAAGAAATATCTTAGTAAATATATTGAAGAGATATTAGGGCATGATAAATTTAAATTAATAAAATATTGATTAAGGGGACCAGTGATTGTTTGATGCTTTGAATGGATGTATGTTTTTCTTCGATAGTTAAATAACAGACTATCGAAGTATTTACCAATATCGTTGTTAATATGGAAAGACCAGTTGGATTATTATCCGAGAACTACTCCGTATTGGCAGTAGCATTGCAAATTAGGTTATATGAAGATAATTAAAGACGGAGTAAAGCGCAAGGGCTTTTTCTATTAATCCTAGGTAGAAATTGCCTAAAATGGATTAATGGAAATTGTGCCTTCAGTTTCGGTTAGTCCTAGAACAAAATGTATGGACGAGTGTCTAACGGAGCATTTCCAATGATCGCATATGTTGGTATGTATAAATATATATATATATATATATATATATATATATATATATATATATATGGTGGCGGGGAATTTATTCTCTTAGCATAATATCCAGTATATATTTGTGCAAATCAATTATTGATTAATGGATCTGACAATGTGACATTCAAGGTGATTGTGCTATCAATGAATGGTAAGTAGTTGTAGCCTTAGCTTCAACAAATGGGTAATGACAAAAATCGGGGAGGCAACATGGCTAAATGGGTAGCTCCCAATTACGGTGTATTATCACATATCTAGAGAAATTCATTTCATTCTTTATTCTATTCAATGCTGTCCCTTTCGGGAAAATGGTTGCTGATCCCAATCGCTGGTTATATACATTCGATACACTCAAGCGAAATGAGTGGTCGGTCATGTGTGGTCGGGTTATAAGATGTTCTTGTTGAACCCAGTGTATACCTATCTAGAGATACACTATCGGAAGGTGGTTCCATATCTTGTCATAGTTGGAAACCCATTACCCAATAGGTGCTCCCAGTTTTGATTCTATGTATGTAGAGTGCGAGATGAAAGCGCTCTGCTAGATAATTATTTAGTTGTGATTAATAGACACTATTATAATATCAAAAGAGTTTTGAAATAAAGATTATCGTTTGTTTCAAAAGGATTTTGAAAGTTAAATCAAGTGTTTTGGATTCTTAAAAGGGAAAAACCTGTTCCATGTTATACGGCGTGGTCTTATTAGATATCGTTTGTTTTCTGAAGCTATTTTAAATTGTTTACTCATACCATCCATATTATATTTTATTCCGCTGCGATGTGAGATTTTGTGTTGTTTCTATTCTTCTTCTATCTTTTTCTTCTTTATTCAATAATGATTCGTATTTATGTGCAATTTGGGTTGTACGTGTGGTGTATTTAGTGTACTCAGATAGTATAGAAATACAGGCCGTTATAGTTGGTATCAGAGCTTAGGTTGAGCGAATACCTAGGCTTTGGTAAGGGTTTACGCATTAGAGATAGGGTCAGCAGTACCCTAGAATGAGTTGAGTGTATATATACGAGATAGCGTATTTATTAATTTATATAAAAGGCTTTTTATATTGTGTTGATTAGTCTGTTAAGTGGCTTATGAATTCCAGTCGAATCGTGGGACGGCACGATGTTGATAAGAGTTCATAAACACTTGAATAGATAAGTTTGACACAATAATGTTTTAAAGCGGGTAAATGAAATAATTTTACCCAAAACTATGTTTTGATGTAGAAGGAATAATTTTCTGAAATTATTATAATATATGGATGAGTTGGTTGTTATTATAATCAAATGAGATTATAAAATTGAAAAGGTTATATGTAACCAAATAGAGTTTATATAAGGATGAGATAAACAAATGCAATGAATTAAAATTAAATTCAAACCAGAATTTAGAATTTTTAATCCCGGGAAGTTGGAAATATATTTTCTAAAGTATATTAGAACAATATAGCTTCGAATTTGAAGGATCTTTAAATCAAAATCATTTTTGAATGGATTTTGAAAGTAATAAAGCACTGAATTCACTTTGATAGTTGGAAAATAATTCTGATAATGACTGCAGCATCATCAGTCATTTTCGAGTTCTAAGTGATGAGTTGCTACTTTAGAAAAGTTTTCGATGGAAATTTGATTGAAAGAAAACAAGATGTGGGGAAAATTCAAATGTTTTGAATTTGAAATGGAAATAAATATATGTATATATATATATATATATTTATGTGATTTTAGAAGGATTTGAAATGAAAATCTGGGAATTTGAATTCTGAAATTTAGGTTTAACTTAAGCAAGTTAAATGGAATGAAGTGAGTAAATTGATTAAAATCAATTTAAATGAATTTAAATGTGTGCAAATGGAATATGAATGGGATGTGAATATATTGGGTGTGTATCATTCGAATCAAATGAATGAAAACCAAAAGTTTCTTGTAACTAAATTTGTTGAAATAAGAAGTGTTGAGGTTAACACATAAGTAAGTACTTGAAAAGTAAATGGGTTTTAGCATTTTTTCTACCACAGTAATTTCAGGGACGAAATTATTTTACGGAGGGAACAATGTAGCGACCCGGATTTTTGGTCGATATATTTTAAATATTTAATATTATTTTAAATGTTGAACTAATAATATAAATAAATATTTATATGGAATTTATCGATATACGATTTAATTTCAAGTATATATCGAATTATCGTAATCCGAAAATGAGAATAATTGGATTCGAAGTTAAAACCGAATCGAAATGATTCAGATGATCAATATCAATGGTAATTGAATATAAGCGATAGTAATAATTTATTTTCGGAGAGTGATTTATTTTGAATTTCAAATTATATTGTATCGATTTAATATGGTTATTTTATATATACGTTCGAATTAGATCTCAGAATCTATTCTGTTGAGTTCAGAATAGTGTTATAAAATTAGAACGACGGTCATTACGTTAAAGTAGCGGTTCATGAGTTCAAGTTGTGAGCCCCGAGATATTATTAGTTGATAAGCTCGAAATCAAATCGATATCGTTTTAAAAAGAATAAAAATCTCTTTATTTCAAATCACATTAAATACAAATCAAATTGTATTAATGTATAATCAAATCAAATTAAAATATATGTACCTAACCTATACCTATAATGTACCATCCGCGGACTAAATTTACTTCGCACTGAAGTATCCTCCATTTATAAAAACGCGACTTCCTTCCCTTTTGATTCTTTTTATCTTTTTTTTCTATAAATCAAGTTCCAGACTTTAACAAAAATCAATTAAAATGGTCGATATCTCTCATTCGAACCAAACCCTTTCTCATTCAAAATCAAAATTGATGCCTTAGGAAAAAACAATAAAAATTGTTGCTTCACACGAAAATCCAAAATCAAACCTAGATAAATTTTCTAAATTGCTAAGACTTGTTTTGTGAGTTTATGGTGACCAGACCCTCATTTAGACAGCGATTTTGGGTGTTGCGATCCATGTTTGGGTTATAAGTCTCGAGCCAGTGCGTTGGGAATGGAACGCGAATGGTTTTGGTGAGATCGGAGTGGGTTCTGTAGGGGGATTCCGACTTCGATTGCATTGTGCGATTTTATGAAAGGGCCGATAGGGTTTGATGAATTCAGCGTGGAGTTCGAACCATGTAAAAGGAATTTGACAGTGAAATGTAAGGGAGTTTGGCAAGTTGTTTGGAGGAGATCGGAGTGGGTTCTGTAGGGGGATTCCGACTTCGATTGTATTGTGCGATTTTATGAAAGTGCCGATAGGGTTTGATGAATTCAGCGTGGAGTTCGAACTGTGTAAAAGGAATTCGACAGTGAAATGTAAGGGAGTTTGGCAAGTTGTTTGGAGGAGTTGGTATGTGTAATTGCTGGTAACTGACGCAACTGGGAGGGTGCGATGGGATGTGACAGGAGAGAGGTAGAAGATGGAGTGCGGTCTACATTTTCCATGGGACAGTTGAAGCTAGTGACTGTAAATGTCGGCTCTGGGTTGAAGGAGTTGGGTCTGGACGTTGAAGATATTGAGGCTATTGACAGTAATGTTGGGATCAAATTAGTTGGATTCGGCTTTGGATTTGCACTCAGTAACCGTAAGGTAAATGTTTCTTCAAAATTTAAAATACGTAGAATAATTTAATTATTTATTTTAGTGGTTAATTTAAATCAATAATAGTTTAATCATTAAATAAGATCGAATAGTCGTAGGTGCTTGATAAATTCATTTGAGACAAATTTACAGCCTCGATGATCGGAATTTAAAGGGATATTCAGAGAAAATAAAATCAGGTGAACTCACTTTCTAGTTCGTTTATAATTTTATTTTAAACGAATTTTTATTTTAAATAATTTTTATATGTTGTTTGTTGGTTGTTGGATGCATTGAAATATTATTGTGCATATTATATATATACACACACACACACACATATATATATATATATATATATAAATTAGTTATATAGTCTTAGTGGTTGTGGCTATTATATATATATATATATATATGTATATGTATATGTATACATATATATATGTTGGTGGTTGGATATTTCCTGCAGTACCATTAGAGGATGGTCGCGGTATCATTAGCGGATGACCCTATGCGCCCCACATTATGATAGTGGATGGCCATCTATCCCACGATATCCTGCCTTGAAGCACGATGGGTATTATTTATGTTAGCTAACATCTGTGGATGCAGGAAAACAAGTTGGAGGGATCCAACTGGATTCCTCAAAATTTATTATTATTTGTTTCCATATAAATGATCATACATGATGTGTTGGAAAACTTGTGATTGATAATTGGGTGTTTTAAATGCTTAAATATCACTGGGCCTAAATGTTGATTTATAAAAATATCGTGAAAAGGGATTTTGAGATTTAAATGGGAAAAAAATATTTTTCTAAAATAGAATTTGAATTTCGAATGGCTAAGAAATAATAACCTTTTTTGAATAATAAAGACAAGTAAAGAAATTTATATACGATGTTTATAAATTAAATAATGCGGGAATCGAGCTGAATTTATAAATAATGTTTATAAATTAAATAATGCAGGGAATTTAAGTGAATTCATAAATGGTGTTTATAAATAAAATGGAAAAATTACCATTTGAATAATTTTGGAAGTCTAAATTCAGATGTGAATTTAAAAAGGGAAATTTAAATTAGTTTCAAAGAGAAACGATATATCTATTATGATATTCAGAATGTAAATTGAATTAAATCCATATGGATTTATGATTAGAATTCGATTAGATCGAATTTATTTACATGAATAATTTTAGAAAAATATTAGGATTGTATTAAATAGAAGTTTAAATTTTAAATATGAAAATAGATTCATTGTATATAAAAAAGTTATAATCAATAAAATATTCCAGAATAGGAATTGGATTTCAAATAGATTTGAAATGGAAATTTGTTTTAAATTATAAAACAAGTAAGTTAAATTTATAAACGACGTTTATAAATTAAGTTAGATAAATTATCATTAGATAATTTAGAAGTTTAAATTCAAGTGTGAATTTAAAATTAAATAGGAAATCGTTCCAAAAAGGGAATGATAGATTTTATTTTGGAATTTGGTGTATAAATTGAATCGAGTTAAATGCAAGCGAGTAAAAATTGAAATTCAATTATATCGAATTTTATAAAATAATTTATTCCCAAATGAATTAGAATTTAATATATAAAATTAAGTTGCAAATAAATTATAACCCAATTATGGAATAATCTGCGATTAGGGATAATAAAAAATATTAAGTTGAATTGGGAAAATTGGTTTAATATATATTAAAATGTATTAAAATGGAGTTGAAATTTCTATATAAATGAAGTTTAACATTTATATATAAATACAATTAAAACGAATGCGCCGCTGCGCGATAGTTCGTAAATTGACATTTCGAACTTCAATTGAGTATATAGAACTCAATTTAAGTCGGAATTCTTTGAAACAAGAATCGTTAGGACTTATTTAATAATAGTTTGCTGATGGAATAGAAAAAAAAATAGATTTTGTCTTAAAGATTTTTAAGTTATGTCAAAATCAAATTTCCAGAAAAACGGCATCAAAAACATTATTAAACCATAACAGTTTATTTAAATTAATAAAATGGTTTTAAGCAAATAAAACTTGAATTTCCATTAGAAAAATCCAAACTTGAGATATAAAACAAATATGAACTCAAGTGGTGTAAGTGTATTGATTTTTAATCAAAAATCAGAAATTTTTAATTTTTAAATAGAATTAACTAATTTGAATTAAGAATAATTAGTTAATCGAGTTTTGATACAAAATTGGGTTTTTGTTAAGTAAATTGAACAAGTGAATTCATATTTGAAATCGAATATGAAACTTGAATTGAAAATGGAATTCAATTTGTTTATTAGTAAATAAAAATATATATGAATGTGATATGCTCAATTAAATAGCGGAATATACAAAAGAGCTAATTAAAGAATAAATTAGCGAATTGAGTTAAAAATGATCGGATTGAGTAGGAATAAATTAGGAATGGACATATATGGGTTATACAGAAATGGAATAAAGTGTTTGAAGGTTTTAGTTTGAGTGCCCGAAAAAAGGTACATGTTTAAATTCCATATTAGTTTTTATGCGCTGAATTGGCAAGCCGCTTAGCGTTTTGATTTTCTTTTTTGAATGGAAAAGGCCTAGAGAGGTGAGTTGAGGTTTGAGCTATTGACCGATACAAAGGAGGTGCTGGCGAATTTTTCTGGAAATTTAAGGAGATAGAAAAATTTAACAAAAGTTAGGTAACTATAAATTGACTTATTAATTATATATGAAATTTAATAAACGAATAAATGTATAATGAGATTTTATACGAAGAAAGGGAATTTATAAATTAAATCCTAGGAGATCGGAAGGAGAAACATATATATGTTTCAAAGTGAACGATGATTTAAAAGAAGACGATTTACAAATTAAAATGATTATGTTGATAAGAAGTTAAGAAATGGAGTCGAGGAAATTAGAAACT
>JASFAX010000376.1:0-65152 GCA_030737875.1 Allium sativum
ACATCACTCCAAGATGACGATACACCCCGGCGGGGATAAAATGTACAAAGACATAAAAAGGACTTTCTTTTGGAACGGCATGAAAAAGGACGTGGCAGAATTCATTTCTAAGTGTATGGTGTGCCAACAGGTTAAGGCGGAACAGAAAAAGCCTGGCGGACTGCTACATCCTTTGGAGGTCCCGCAGTGGAAGTGGGATAGCATCTCAATGGACTTCATTGATGGGCTGCCTAGGTCTAGGAGAGGCAACACTAGTATTTGGGTAATAGTGGATAGGCTTACTAAAAGCGCCCACTTTTTACCTGTCAAAAGTAAAAGAACTGCCTCATCCCTAGCATCACTTTACCTCAAGGAGATCGTTCGACTCCATGGAATACCATCTAGCATCGTTAGTGACCGAGACCCCATCTTCACCAGCGAGTTTTGGCGGAGTCTGCAGGAAGCAGTAGGAACGCAGCTATGCTTGAGCACGGCCTATCATCCCCAAACCGACGGCCAAACGGAGAGAGTGAACAGAGTTTTGGAAGACCTCTTAAGGCTATGCGTCCTCGACTTCGGAGGGACATGGGAAGATCACCTCCCTTTGGTGGAATTTGCCTACAACAACAGCTATCAAGCAACCATCGGAATGGCGCCCTTCGAAGCTTTATGCGGAAGACCATGCCGATCGCCCACTTGTTGGTGGGAGTCCACGGATAAGCTCATACTTGGACCAGACATGATCCGAGAGACCTCAGAGAAAGTGGACTTAATACGAAGAAGGATGAAGACGGCCCAAGACAGACAAAAGTCCTATGCCGATAAGAGGAGGAACGACCTTGAATTTGAAGTTGGAGACAGAGTTTTTCTCAAGGTATCACCGCTAAGGAACGTTGTTCGTTTTGGAACCACAGGGAAGCTAGCACCAAGATTCGTAGGGCCATTCCCTATCATCGAGAAGATTGGGAAAATGGCCTATAGATTAGAGCTAACCGAGAAGTTGGCTGGAGTCCACAACGTTTTTCACGTTTCACATCTCCGAAAATGTCTGCATGAGTCTGCTAAAGTGGTAGAGCCAAATATCCTCGAAGAGGCCGAAGTGGAACGCGAAGCAACCATAAGAAGAGTTCCGACCCGCATATTAGGAACGGAAGTGAAGAAGCTACGCAACCGTGAAGTCAAGCTCGTCAAAGTCCAGTGGAGCGACACCGAGGGAGACGCGACTTGGGAAACTGAAGCTAGAATCCGCACTGCCTACCCTTTTCTGTTCGAGGGTACATCCTTGATCTTTCTTTTTCCTTAAGTTGCGCTTTTATCTATCTTTTTAGGTATATTTCCTCGACCTTATCTTTAGGGTAGAAACCTTTTGGACGAAAACATGTAATTGAAACATGTTATGTATGATGGTTGCAAGTGGTTGCAAGTGATTGCTAGTGGTTGCTCGTGGTTGCATATACACACACAATCTAGGTTTTAGATCGGCTCAGTCACTTCATATTGCATATGCATATATGTTTGCATTCGTATATGGTTGAACTTTGATGTGTGGTCCTGTGGATGATTGCATTTGTATTGAATGATTGTGCACTCATGTAGAATCATGAATAGGAAAACTTGCATACATAATGGATTCATTTCACTTACATGATTCGCATTAAGGAGGTCAACTGAATCAGTAGACCGCCTGATTTTGCATTAGATAAGTTCATGTATACACACACACTTTGCATATGATCATGAAGCATTAGAAGTCTTTTAAGGACAATGGATGCTCGTGTTTGATGGATGAGTAGATGGATGATTGGACGTTAGGATTTACATTCCTCCTAACTTGAAGATTTCGGGGGCGAAATCCTTTTAAGTGGGGGAGAATGTAACACCCCGAAAATTCTATAACTGTGAAATTAACAAATTAAAGTATCATTAATCTGAAATCAAAGAACTAAGGGAAACGGGATACGCCATTGCGTTCGTCTTGGAAAAATACGCGAAATAGAGTCCGAGTTTTCGAAAAACGGAGTCCGTATGAAGAAGATATGGCCTTCGGAAGTTTTGAATTAAATTTAAAATTCAAACAGGTTAAAATAATTAAATATTCCGAAGTGGGGCCCATTGGGCCAGAAAAGCGCCGCCTGGGCCACCCAGGTCGACTGGGCTGTCGACCTGGGCTACCCATGTCGACAGGGCTGTCGACAGCCCTGTCGACAGGGGTGTCGACCTGGTCAAGCCCAGTCAACCTGGCTGGCCAGGTCGGTGTGTGGTCGAATTTCTGTGGTCTGCTTTGTCATTAGGGCTAGGTGGCGGGTTTTTATTGGTCTCTCTTCCTAATGAATGGCTATGATCTAACCTAGCAACATCAAGGGTCCTAATCAATTCCTAACCTCTATATAAACAACCCTAGACTAAACCCTAATCTATTCATTCAAAATAAGATTATAGCCGCCATGTTGCTGAGGAACGACAAAGAATAGCCGCCAACTAAAGAGAGGATTAGGGAGAAAGTTCTAAGGCCTAAAGCAATTCAAAGCAACCTAAAGCTAATCAATTCAACAAAGGAATCGTGTCTCTTAATTAGAGAATTCGCCGCAACCATTGTAAGTAGAGTATTACTTTGGTATAATAAACAACTGTGTTGATGTGTACGCTTGAATTGTGGCAATGGAAGTAATTCATGTTTGTGCAAAATTATGTTATTCATTATAAAGAACTACATGCGGTAGTTCTATGCAAATATACGTTTGGAATATTGCGCAAATTGTGTAATCTATATTGAAGCTACATGTATGTAGTTAATTGAAATTTATGCACATTTGAGGCTTTGTTATTATGCCATGATGATGTATATTTTTGTGCATAAATCATTTTGCAAGTAATTGAAACAAGTTTGGTTATTATAGTTCATATGAAACTATGTGGAATTTTGACACCATAATCCATGCATTAAGTCATGCTTTTACAAACTTATGAATATGGCTAGGAATGATATTTAGCATAATTGAAACCTGTTATTAAGTCTATTTTGTTTTAAAGGATTATATGATGACATGGCTAGGTTAGACTCAAAAATCCCTTTTTGCAAGTTTAAAGCAAACACCATGTTTAGGAATATTTATGCATAAGTATGTCTATACCATCGTTATGTGATTAGGCTTAAATCATGATTAAGTTGAAATATGCTATGTTCATGCTAGAAGTATTTATGCCATGCTTATGTTTGACAATATGTCATGTTTATGCTAGAAGTATTTATGCCATGCTTATGTTTGACAATATGCCATGTTTATGCTAGGAGTATTTAGGCCATGCTTATATTTGACATTATGCCTAAATAAGAATATAAGTTCATGTTGTAGTTAAACCTATGCAAGTTTACATGCCTTGATTTATGTCACCTATGTTTTATGACCAAGATATATGTTACCACTATACAAGTACACCAATTTCTATTATGTATTTTCCAACGTCATATGCAAGTTCATGCGCTCACTTTCCCCTCTTTGTGTATACGCCATAAGCCTCCCCTTTTCGCATGGCTAAATTGGGCTTTAAAAGGCTAAGCCCAATATATATATAAACGGACGTGTAAAACGGGGGAAAATAACGTTGGGTTAACATTAATTTAATGAATGAAAACTAAAGAAAAAGGGCCCAAATTCAAGTATGGGTTGGGCCCATGATTGGTGTAATCTTTACACCATTAACTTAATAATGGGCCGCAAATATTTACATATAAGAAATAAAGAAGAATGACAAAATATGTAAATGTAGAAAAGACGATGTGTTTAACCCGAGGTTGGATTGAGTTGTGATGTAAACCTGCCCGGAACCGCCCGGCTGTCCAGTAGTCACAACAATACCTATCCAATGTGGGAGGTTAAACATGGAGCCCAGCAAGGACCCGAGGTTAGACTGAGTTGTGGCGTAAGACTGCCCGGAACCAACCGGCAACAGGCAGCCACAACAATACCTGTCTAATGTGAGAGGTCAGGGCCTTAATAAGACAATTAAGGCTGAGTCAGGATTGTTAGGATTAAGTGGACTAAAGACTTAATCAAAATGGAACATGCTAAACTAAACGGACTGGTGGGGTTAGGTTAGGAAACACTTAACCAACTTAGCATGTTGGCTAGAGATAGAAAACCTAGTAACGGGGGACCCTTTTCAGCAGTAACCCTAGAAGGTGTATCAGGATACCCTGAAACTAGGCAGGGTGGGGCACGATTACTGGGCTGATTGTAAGAGGTCAAATCGACGGTGGAGGTGTAGCAGTGTAGGTTCTAACGGTGTGCGGGCGTGCACGCACTCCGGCGCAGAAAAATAAAGCACTGGACACCAGTAGCATACCTTTACACTCTAAGGTTGTGTCGGGTTGCCACTATGGGACTTGATACACCCCATGGTGGGACCAGCATAGGTAACTACAGACATCGGGGGCCGTAAGACACATGTAACTTTGCGAATAGGAGCCGATCATCGTAGAATGGATCACACTACCCTGATTATGGGGTGCAAATTGGAAACTAGTTTATATGGGTTCAGAGATTAACATGGGGTACGATAGTATATTCGACCCTAGATAACTTAACCAAGTTCATAGTGTTTGCCCACTTCTTGTTTTACTTATCATACCCAGTTCTTTATTCATAGACAAAGTAGTACTAGACTTACTCAGGCTTTATGTCTGACTCTATTTTTCTTTCGTCTTCTTTCTTCCGTTTCCCCCCCCCCCCCAGGTCCTCAGGGAGGGAACACAGCAGCTTGATCAACCTCAACATCCAGCTTGAAGAAGAGAAATGTATTGCTTGGACTTTCCTGTTTTTGAACTATGGCTTGGGACAACCGCTATGGGGCTTTTGCAGTTTATCTATGTTTTATTCATGCTTCTTTAAATAATGTACTCAAGACAGATTATGAAAATGTTATGTTATGTTTTTGGAAAGGATGTAAGATAATCATGGTGATGTTTTGTGACACGTATTTGACTTCATGAAATAAAAGTTTGTTGTTCTTCCGCTGTTTACAAATATGTGTTCTTATATCTGTCTTGTATATCTGTGACTTGTACTTATAAACCTCCACCAAAATTAGGGCATTCCCTTTGAGAGTGACCCTAACGGAGGTGGGGTGTTTCAGTTAAAGCCGAGCAAAAGAAGCCTAGTGGGTTGTTGCAACCATTAGAAATTCCCGAATGGAAATGGGAGCAAGTCTCGATGGATTTCATCGATGGTTTACCAAGGACTAGATCGGGATATGATAGCATTTGGGTAATTGTGGATCGATTGACTAAGAGTGCAAGATTTATACCAGTCAAATCGACCAGAACGGCAGCCAAGTTGGCAGAATCGTATATGAAATGGGCAGTGAGATTTCATGGAGTACCTAAAAGCATTGTGAGTGACCGAGACCCATTGTTCACTAGTGGGTTTTGGAAGAGCTTACAAGAGGCTTTAGGGTCAGGATTACATCTCAGTACCGAATATCATCCTCAGACCGACGGTCAAACGGAGAGGGTGAATCGTATATTGGAAGATCTCTTGAGAGCTTGTATATTGGATTTTGGTGGATCATGAGATGACCAATTGCATCTAGTAGAGTTTGCATATAATAACAGCTACCAATCCAGTATCGGTATGGCTCCATATGAAGCTTTGTACGGAAGACCATGCAACTCACCATCATGTTGGATAGAGACTGGCGAGAAGTTTGTGCTTGGACCAGATGTGGTGAGAGAAACTTCGGATAAGATTAAGATCATTCAGTAACGAATGAAAGCTGCCCAAGATAGGCAGAAGAGTTATGCTGATAAGAGGAGAAGAGACTTGAAATTCTCCGTTGGTGACTTGGAGTTTGTCAAGATCTCTTCGTTAAAGAGCGTGATTCGATTTGGCAGGAGAGGCAAGTTGGCACCAAGATTTGTTGGCCCATTCCATGTTCTTGAACTAGTCGGGAATTTGGCATATAGAGTTGGCTTACCAGAGAAAATGGTGGGAGTTCAGAATGTATTTCATGTTTCCCAGCTAAGGAAGTTCGTTCACGACTCATATATGACTATTTCACCTGATCAGTTAGAGGACTTCGAAGTAGAATCCGAGGCGGTTGGGAACCGCAAGCCGATTCGTATTGTGGGGCACGATACGAAGCAACTTTGAAGGAAGGCGGTGAAGCAAGTCAAGGTTTAGTGGGGCGAGGACGAGAATGATTGTACTTGGGAGACAGAGGAGAGCATTAGGAAGGCATATCCAGAACTCTTTGCCTGGTAAGATTTACTTTGCAATTTAGTTTTCCGCATGCTAGGGTAGACCTGTTTTGCTTGTTTGCATGTTTGATTGTTGTTTTATGATTGATAGGCATGCGGGACCTTTGTGTGTGTTTTGATTAGGGAATTTCGGGGGCCAAATTTCCTAAGGGGGGGGGGGGGGAGAATGTAATGACCCGCATTCTACGCATCGGGGGATCATAGAATATTTATTTCCTTCCTGTATGAAGTCGTATGGTCATGTAACTTTGGGAAACATCCATTAGAGTCATTTCCCATGCTTATGATTTTTGTTGATTTTTAAATGACCATTTTGCCCCTAGTTGATTTTGTTTTGGCCATAACTTTTGATTGGAAAGGAATTTTGACCTGAAACCACTTCCATTAGATTCGTTTGATGGTTTACCTTTCCGTAGAGTGGTCATAATAGCCAAACGGACTTACCGTTAGGGAGATATGGCTGAAATAAGGTTTGGAAGGTGAAAAACTGCTTAACCGGGCCAAATCGGGTGATTAGTGAGTAGGCCCATAACACATTTCGGGATTGGGGTTATGGGAAGGCTGAAATGAGATGGAGGATCATTCCATTTCAGTTTTCTAGCCTCCACTTATCACCAAGGAACCCTAAAAATGACCTCCAACCTCTAAATCACCTCCAAATCATCTTTTGGTCAAGGATTAAGCTTAGCAACCTCTAATCAAGGAAGATCTACACCAAAGCAACATTGGAGCTGCTGTTTGGCATTGGGATTCACATCAAATCAGAGATTTATTTCAGATCTTAGTTTATTTGTGGCTAAGGTGAGTGATTTGCATAGTTTTGCACTAATTACGGCTAATTAAGGGTAATTAGTGTTAATTAGCGAATTTATACACTAATAAATTCGGGGAAAATGTTCATAAATTCCTAAATGATGTTTTAGACCTCCGATATGAATTTGGGTTAATTTGGTTAAGTTTTGCTAATCCTATCATTAGTTTCACTTAAACATGCTTAAGGGGAAATATGGGGTTTTGGGATATGTTTGATCCATTTTAACCTATCATATTGGTGTTTTGATGTTTATGGTTGATTATGCATGTTGCTATGACTGTATGAAATGCTTTGTGATTGATTTCAATAGTTAGAATGGTTGAAAACGTCGTCGAATGGCGAAAACACTTGCTGGAACAATTTCAGAAAGCAGTGCAGGTTTCGGATCGGATCGGATATGGGGGCTCGGATTGGATATGTTGAACTGGGCAAGGAATTCGATCGGATCGGAACCTGACACTTGAGAAAATTGGCAAAAAGGAAGGCCACGCTAACTGAACTGGGATCGTATCGGATTAAGGAGGAGGGGTCGGAGCGGATAGAGGAGGATGGATCGAATCGGAGCACGTGAAGGATGAGGAGGCGGATCGGAGCGGAAACACGAACTGGAAGGGAGATGGCACCCGACCCGACCCGAAGTGAGGCACCCGACCAGACCCGAGGAGAAACACCCGACCCGACCCATACCAGAAGAAGACCCGAACTGACGCGATGCAGTGGACCCGACCCGAACCAATAGTTTGAAAAGAACCCGACCCGACCCAGTATTGACCAATAACCCGAGATGCAAAGGTAGTCCAATATGGGAAGTTAGAGCTTAGGATCCAGTTAGGAACCGATGAGTTCACTTCATGGTTGGGCTTTGCTGCAGGACGTGTGCTAAGGAGTTGTCGATGTTCATAACTTCGACTCACCACTAAAAATGAATGATGGGCTACTTATCAGTGCTGTAGAGTCATTGCGACTCGAGGGGCAAGGTGATGGTAGCAAGACTACGTTATCAGTGCAGTAAAGTCATTACGACTCGAGGGGCAAGGTGATGCGTAGTAAGACTATGAGCCAGCGCAGATGGGGTGAATAACTCCATGGGGCAAGTGGACATAGTAAGGATTGGTAAGGCTATGAGCCAACGCAGATGGGGTGAATAACTCCATGGGGGCAAGTGGACATAGCGAAGGATTAGTGGCTACGTTATCAGTGCAGTGAAGCCATTTTATGACTTCATGGGGCAAAGTGATCGTAGCAAGGGTGGGTGATCGAAGTGGTGAATATCGTATGCTTTACGCACTGAGTGAGAGATGTGAGGATGGATGTTATGTTTGATTGTTTGCCATCATTATGACATGCACACCTCCCCCACCTCCGTAACTTTATACTGTTTGATATGGCACCTTAGAGTGTTGTACAGTATGTAGTGCTAACTCTTTGGTTGTAGGTCCAGGTTCAGTTATGTTTTAGTCTACCTGTTATTGTTCACTTTAGATGCTTATCGCTCATACCAGGCTTTATGTCTGACCCAGAGTTTTATGTCCCCTCTTATTACTCTGGGTGCTCACACGAGCAGACTAGAGACAGGTTAGCTGGTGGTGCGCGAGTAGCTGATTCGGAGGCGGGCAGGAGGCTTCCACGTATGATATATATATATATATATATATATATATATATATATATATATATATATACACATTCTCCCTGTGTCGTTGGTGGTCGCTACTTGGGCATTAGTAGTGTACCTCCTTTATCTTGCTTTTGCTTTGAGACAGTTTGAAAAGTTGTAATAAGCTATATTTTGGATTTCCGCTGCTATGATGTTTAGTTTTGGTTTTCAGCTTATACACTGTCTCTCCTGTTTTATGTCAAATATGTTATTATTATATTTTGTTCTATGCGCTGTGAGACATTCTACAGGTTCCTTGTTAGTTCATTTCCTTCTTCCTTTTCCTTCTAACGACCGTTCCGTGCCAACTGGACATGTGTACAACGCACTTTTGGAGTAAATGTCGGTTGGTGCGGGGCAGGCAGTCACAATCCCACTTTCGAAACCCGAAAATAGATATCGATGATGCTGCAGTCATCACCAGAATCATTTTCAAGCGACTAGAGTGTGACTCTATATCTATCTAATACGTATAGGATTTAACATATACGTTGATCAAACGTATACACAAAATCACTAAGTATTCGATAAGCTAATTTTAGCGTCATATAATTACTCAAAACATCTTTTCTATATTTAAACATAATATATACCAAAATTTTCAAATCATATATTATAATTAATATATTTCAAATCATTAAAATTTCAAGTAGGGAAAATGTATCTCTCCCCCACTCATTTATTTGTTAAAATTCAACTACAATTCTTAATAAATATACAACAACATTATTATTAAATCAAATATATAACAAAAACATTCTATACTATATCTAAATATTTTCAAATTCATGTTATCAATATTTAAACTTATAACACTTAATTAATTCTATAAGTTAACATATGAATACATTACACATAAAATCTTTACAAACCATTGGTGTTACCAAATTATTTACAAATATCAACTTAAATATTACATTAAGAAGATCTTATATAAAAATATCTTTCAAAATATAAATTTCAAACCAATATTTAATAAAGACAGACTGGCTAGAAGACTTATACTCTTTTTCTACTTCTTACCTTGAAATGGACAAGTATAAATTATAGAATTCGAGGTAAAAGCTGAAAGAACGAAAGAACCTAATCAAAGAGGATTTACGAAGGAAGATAGATTCAAATGGAAAGGAAACTCAGAAGAAGATTTAAATATTAAACAGAATTTTATATTCTAAATATTTATTTAAAAACATTTTAAAACCATTTTGAAAACTATTTATACTTTCAAAATACGCTCTCTCAAGAAGGATACTGCAACTGATTCCACTCATTCTAGGGTATCACTACCCAATCTCTAAAGAGCTTTTACCCCATAGGCTAAAGCTTTGAAAAACTAAAGCTCTGATACCAAATTTAACGACCCGCCATTTTGACCATGCCGAATTGACAAAATATGTCAACACGAAACGTCCAAAACATCAGATTGTTATTAGCTTTTGGGGTATATAGAATAAATCACAGAATCACAGATCATAGGCATAGATACAGAGCAATATAATACCTCGCAGCGGAATGTACAAAATACAATAGTAGTTCATGAAGCTACTAATAAAAATTTACATCAAAGTTTACATAAATAATACAGCGGAAGTCAAATTCACTGAAATTTCAGATACATAAATAAATAATAACAGTTTGGAACAGAAACAACAGAAATAGCTGGATGACTGGAACAACTGATCAACAGGTAGGTATAGATGAGCGAAAATCCAATATAAGCTTCAGACTCCAAAATAAATCTCGAAATTGTGATAATCGATCTGACCCGAGCAATACTGCAAAACAAAACAACTCGGATCAGGACTAACATTCTCATGGAAGTAAATCAATTCAAATGAAATGTTTGATGAAATGCAATCAGCAACTTAAAGGATGTTTGTGATCACCATCCTCTAAGGATCCGTCAAACTAATACTATATAGTATAATACGCTATATACAATAGTGTCTATCAGTAAAGTAAAAATATCAAAATAGCGTAAGCAGGATTGCCATGATTACCCTTACACCGTTTATATATTCCCATAGTATATACAGTACCGTAATTCCTCCATAAACTGGAGGTTGATCAGAGGGCACTCCATATAAAACGGTACAAAACAAAGTCGTAGTGGGCTCGTATAAGGCATGTGACAAGGCACGCAAGGAATGCCAGGGTGGATTCACCGTTTGCAGAGCCGGACTGGTGGTAACGCATAGCAGCTACTACCGCCCACCTCGATACACACTCCGATAATCAAAAGGGCCCAAATCGAATCTCAACAGTAATAGAATAATATCGAAGAAGTGTGCTCGATAAGAGGTATGACCTCACTTGGTCCGTACATAGCTCCTGTTTTAGCCACATCAAGCTGACTCAAGGTAGTCAGGGTCTCGTAATTAATATGAAATAAAAATGGAGTCGTTCGCCAAATCATCCCCTTCATTCTGGAACTCCACCGCGTAGAGTTGTTAAAGTGGTTTTCGGTATTGGCAGAGAGTATGAAAATATCCGATCCTGGTCTCTTTAAAACCAATCGTTTACATTTTTCACACCTTGGTCATTATTTTATAAATCACTTTATAAAATAGTTTATACGAAATCTCAAGTTCAAATTTTTAATTCAAAATTTAATATCTAACTTCGAACATATTAGAATTTTGGAAACAACTCAAATCGATTTAGAACCATATCGTAAAAATTCCAAATATAGTATAAACTAATACTATAACATTTTAACTTTGATAAAATTTCCGAAAGTATTCGCATATTGAATCTCAAATCCAAAATCGACTTATATTTAAGTTATACCTTAAATTTCTCAATTCCATCTAAATCAATACCAAACCATTTAACTTCGATAATTATTTGGTTTGGTTTATATTCGCAAAATTTAAAGTTTAAAAAAAATTCAAATTCTACCTTTATAAGAAAACGTTTCAAATCGATTTACATGGATTCAACATTTTGGTTCGAATTCAAAATGTATAATTCAAGTCAAAAACTTATATTTCAATTTTTAAACAAAACATATTGTGGTTGGCAATTCAAGTCATGAAATTCGAAACCGTTACTTATAAATACAAATAATTTAGTTTAAGTCGATTCCAAAATCAAATACTTAAGTTCAAGCTCAGTTAATATCATTGGAATCAAATCTTACATTTTCAATTTTAACGAATCATGTCAAAATTATAACTTAAGTAGAAAAATTCAAATTCATTACTAAAAAGTCAAGTCAAAACCATATATTTCAATTCAAACAGTTCATACATATTTAAACCATCTTATAAGTATGATTTCACAAATATTCCAATTCAAACTATACGATTATAAATTCGATTCCAAATATAAAATCTATATATTCAAATTCACATTCGGTTACTTAAAATCGAATTCATTCCATATCAATTATAAATTCAAAGTACATTTTCTCTTAAATTCAAAAGATTTAAATTTAGAATCAATTTCACAATTCAAATTATCTCATAAGTTTAAACCAATCCGAATTCAAATTCATTTCATATATCAGTTCATTCGTTAAATCAACATCGTTATATAAATTCGAATCTTAAACCTCGAATTTAAAACGCAAGTCTTACTTATCCATCTTCGTTTTATTACTAAAGTTTATAAAATATATAAGAAAATTAATTTTGAAAGTAGAGATATATATATAAGTTATAATCTTCTAAAATTTATTAGAATATAGATTATAAACATATATAAGTTTAAAATAATATAAATTTAAAGAAATATTTATTATAATAAAATAAAATCAAATACTTATATGAATAAATTATAAGTAAAATCTTAAATAAACATTTAAATCCATATTTACTCATAAAATCATTTTTATACATATAATTTAAAATCTACAAAATAATCCTTTAAAGTATAATATAAAAATATAAAATCCTAAGTAATTATTTAAAAATCAAAATTTCCAAATTCCATTACTTCGAAAACATGACCAACGGTGTCCGTATATAGTTTTCTACCCTATGGTCAAGTGATACGGATATTTATCATTTCAACCCGTAAGTTACAAAAATTCAACGGTTCTATCATTTCAACCCACGATCCCAAATTTAGTAAAAATCGTTCAGGTCTATCATTTCAACCCATAATGATTTTTCCCTATTCTAATGTTCGTTCGGGTATGTATCATTTCAACCCCTCGTGATTTTTCGTAAAACTAGGGTATCAACAACAATCGTATAGCATCAATCACGGTATATATATCATCAGTGTAACTACGTGTCATATGAATATGTCGTGTCACATATGAAATGTGAATATATATCAAATCAAACAATTTTTATCAACAATCTTATACATTTCATATAACAATTCATTATTGATCTAACGTCCATGAAAAATGTAAGTCAGTGTGCGATAAACTCACCTTCCGCTTCCGTGGCATAGAATAGAGATGATGATATGGATGGACATGAAATAAACTACAAGATTTGAGCACACTCGAGATCGAATCAATTTGACAACAACGGACCAAATCTGTTCTTCACAAAATGTATACAATATTAATTTTTTTTCATGGTACTCAAACGCATGGAATAGAGGAAGCTTTTTTTTTTAATGTGTGGTGGCTCAAACGCACACTAGGAAATGCATATAATTTAAAAGTATGCTACAGGAAAGATATGCGAGACCAATCTAGTATATTTCAATTTATACAAAGGTCCTTTTTTTAAGGGTGGAAAATGAAGAACCTTCCAAGTAGTAAATACAAACATTAAAAGGAAAGGTCCACACAATCTACGTCCGAGCTAGGTGGAGGCCGCCAACGAAGCAGAAAAGAAGATGGGTTCAGTCGGGTGGCGTTGGTTCCTTGGCTGCGTCGGGTGGCTAGTCGAAGTGCAGTAGGATTTGGCGAAGGAAAATTGGACGGAGCACAGGATATAACAGCGGTTATGGTGAGGAAAAGGGCGGAACTAGGTGTGATGATGGTGGAGTGTGAGTGAGGAAAAGGCGTTGATGATTTAGCTCGAGCATAATCCGTGAAAACAAAGGCAGGCAAGAGGGAATTTTGATGAGGCCATGTCCAATTTTTGCAAATATGAATGCAAGTTATAGGATTTTTCACAATTCTCATGCACATGCCATGAATTTTGTGGCAAATAAATTATTTTGTTGGTTTTGATTTGTAAGAGGAGCTTCCAAAAACAAAGAAGGAGAGGGCAAGAGGCCAGTATTGAGAAGTTGAAAGAACGTGGCCGATAATATGTGCATGAATGTCGGTTACGAACCGATGAGTTACTCTTGGGTGAATGGAAATTTCAAATTTTCATGACATCAGTTTCTACAATTCAATTCACTAAACCGTTTCATTTTTAAATTTTAAATAAATGGCAACTGACGTGTAAATTAAATAGAAGTGAACTGATATTTTATACGGTAACAAAAAATGAAATTAAAATGGCGTTTGGTTTTTAGAATAAAAGAAAACTAATGGGTTTGAAATATAAAAAGTAGCCAACGTTTTGAATAACATCACGCATTGGAGAAGTAGCAAAGGGCTCTTGGAAATAAGGAATGTCTTACGCATGGTTTTGGAAATGGAAGTGGCATGGTTTGCATGTTACAATACAAGGACATGCATGCATTTTTGCTTAGTAGAAAAGTGCCCACTTCATATAAAAAAAGGTGGTCCACTAAAGAAAAAGAACGGATTTTGCAGACCCAAAATGTATACAAAAATATGCGGGATCCGAATAGAAACACTTCGAACTCAAATGACTTTGTTTCAAAAATAAACTGCGCAAGCCTTTTCCCAATTTCAGCGTGAACCGAGCACCGAAACTCACAAATAAATATATTGTGGTAATCAGCTCAACAAGACGGACACAACGGTATATAATTTGCAGTGTTAGGATGCTCCGTTCAAAAATGCATTACGGACCCCTTTTAACGTATAAATGCGGATGGAAAACGGTCGTCAAAACGTCCGAAATTCGCAAAACGAATTACACTGTTGGATTACTGACAACAAATAGAATATTTTTCATGTTTGTCTGAACTGGATTCAGAGAGATTTTAAAATCGATAAAATTAGATCATTTATGCGTAGCATTGCACAGAAAATTGGACGATTGAAAAACATTCAAATTTTTTGATGAAATTTTCACTACTGCTATATCTCACTGTACGTAATTCAAATATCAAATTCCCATTATGAGAAATTATAAAATATTTTCAAAATAAAACTCGATATAATTCAGAATATAAATCGTTAAAAATATCGGGATGTTACATCTGGGATCTGTATTCTGAAATTGAATTGCTCGCCTTTGATGTAGATCGTTGAATTTTCTTAGTTGAATTAGATTAGATTAGATTTTGACATAGCTTCAATCTTGCCTTTGAGTTGAAAGAGATGACGGCTATTCTAGGTTCACCATTGATGTCATAATGGCTCTTGGTATGAATATTTGTGATTTAGGGTTGAAAGTTAGGTTGCTTTTATAGAGGTTTAATTAATTTAGAGCCGTCAGATTAACCCTAGAAGTAATCAAGACCATCCAGTCAAGATAGGATAACACCTCAGTCCTAATGATTCAGCAGGGAGTCAGAATTCATCATCTTTTCAGATCTGCCCGGGATAGGTCGACCCCCAGGTAGACCTATAGGGTAGGTCGATACTAGGGTCGACCCCCTGGTCGACCTAGCATGGGGCAGGAATTTTCCTTCCCTGCCCTCTTCTGTGTTTAAATTTGAATTTTGAATTTTTGAAACTTCCGAAGGCCATAACTTCTTCATACAAAATCCAATTCGCGCAAACTCGAACTCTATCTCAACCAGAATTCTAAGACGAACGCAATGGCGTAACCCGTTTCCCTTAATTCTCACATTTAAAATTAATTATTCTTTATTATGTTACTTTTAGGTTTACAGAAAATACGGGGTGTTACATTCTCCCCTTCTTAAAGGATTTCGTCCCCGAAATCTTCAAGTCAAGAAGAACGTATATCCTACCATCCAATCGTCCATCAACTCAACCATCAAACACAGGCATCCATTGTCCTTAAGAGACTTCTAATGCTTCATGATTATATGCACAGTGTGTGTATATGTCCCTATCTAATGCAAAATCAGGCGGTCTACTGATTCAGTTGACTTCCTTAATGCAAGTCATGTCGGTGTCATGCGTCCATAATGTATATAATCTTCCCTAATCATGCTTTCTACATGAGTGCATAATCATTCATACAAATGCAACATCCACATGACAACACATCAAGTTTCAATCATATACAAGTACATATATGCATATGCAATATGAAAGTGACTGAGCCGTTCTAATACCTAAAGTGTGTGTATATGCATCCACGAGCGACCACTAGCAACCATTTGCAACCACTTGAAACCATCAACCATAACATGTTTCAAATACATGTTTACATCCATTGGTTTCTACCTAAGGATCGAGAAAAACACTGAGGAAAATACTAAAAAGATAGATACGAGTGTGAACAAACTTAAGGAAAAAGAGATCAAAGATGTACCCTCAAAAAGAAAAAGGTAGGCTGCGCGTATTTTGGCCTCAGTCTCCCAAGTCGCGTCTTCCTCGGTGTCACTCTATTGAACTTTTACAAGTTTGACTTCGCGGTTGCGTAGCTTTTTGACTTCTGTACAGAAGATATGAGTTGGAACTCTTCTCACAGTCGCCTCTCGTTCTACTTCTACATCCTCTAATATGCTTGGTTTGACCACTTCCGCAGACTCATGTAGGCACTTTCGTAAGTGAGAAACGTGAAAGACATTATGAACTCCAGCCAATCTTTCGGGCATCTCTACTCTATAAGCCATCTTCCCAATCTTCTCAATGATAGGAAACGGCCCTACAAATCTTGGTGCCAACTTTCCTGCGGATCCGAAGCGAACGACGTTCCTCAAAGGAGATACTTTAAGGAAAACCCTGTCCCCAACCTCAAACTCAAGGTCGGTCCTTCCCTTATCTGCGTAGAACTTATGTCTATCTTAGGCAGTCTTCATTCTTCATTCTTTTTTGTATCAAGTCCATTTTCTCTGAAGTTTCTTTAATCATATCTGGTCCAAGTATGAGCTTATCTGTAGACTCCCACTAACAAGTTGGTGATCGGCACGGTCTTCCATATAAAGCTTCGAAGGGTGCCATACCTATGGTGGCTTGGTAGCTATTGTTGTAGGCAAACTCCACCAATGGAAGATGATCCTCCCATGTTCCTCCGAAGTCAAGAATGCATAATCTCAAGAGGTCCTCTAACACTCTGTTCACTCTTTCTGTCTGACCATCGGTTTGGGGGTGATAGGCCGTGCTTAAGCATAACTGTGTGCCTACATCCTCTTGCAAGCTCTTCCAAACTCGCTCGTAAAGATAGGATCTCGGTCGCTAACAATGCTGGAGGGTATCCCATGGAGTCGGACTATTTCTTTAAGATGTATGGATGCTAGAGATGTGGCAGTCCTTCTACTCCTAACGGGTATGAAGTGAGCGCTTTTTGTGAGCCTGTCCACTATTACACAAATACTGGTATTGCCCCTTCTTGACCTAGGCAGCCCATCAATAAAGTCCATCGAGATGCTATCGCATTTCCACTGTGGGGCCTCTAGAGGATGAAGCAAACCACTAGGATTCTTTCATTCCGCCTTGACTTGCTGGCATACTAAGCACTTCGAGACGAATTCAGCTACATCCCTCTTCATGCCATCCCAAAAGAAAACCCTTTTGATGTCTTTGTACATTTTGTCTCCACCGGGGTGTTTGGTCAACTTGGAATGGTGCGCCTCTTCGAGAACCTTCTTCACCAAATCCCTTGTTTGTGGGACGCATAGCCTTCCATCCCGCCTCAACCAACCCTTATCATCGATGGAGTATCTATTGAGGTGACTAGAAGTCTCACCCTTACTCAATTTATCTATCACATCAACTAGCTAAGGGTCCTCACATTTTGCTTTCCCTATTGACTCCAAAAGAGTAGGCCGCACCTCTAGCGATGCTAACAAACCAGTCACATGATAGATAGAGGGTCTAAAATTAAAGTTGGCTACGTACTCCAAGCTTTGCCTTTCAACAAAGAAGGGCTTAAGGTCAGCTTCTTTCTACTCAAGGCGTCTGCTACTACATTTCCCTTGCCAGGGGTATAGGATATCTCAAAATCGTACAATGCCAAGAATTCCATCAACCTTTGTTGCATCAAGTTAAGATCTTTCTGCGAGAAAAGGTACTTCAATGATTTACGGTCAGTATACAATTCAAATTTCTTACCTAGGAGATCATGGCGCCAAGACTTAAGCGCAAAGACGATGGCAGCCAACTCTAGGTCATGGGTTGGTAGTTTTTCTCATGTGCTTTCAGCTGTCGACCTCCATAAGCTACTACCTTCCCTTCTTTCATTAAGACAGCACCTAATCCCGTACCACATGCATTTGTGTATACGGTAAACATTTTGCTCCCATCTGGCAGTGTCGGAACTGGGGCTGTTGTTAGAGCTCTCTTTAATCGTTGGAAGGAAATATCGCAATCCAAATCCCAAGTGAAAGTTAAGTTCTTCTTCGTCAACTTTGTAAGCAGAGCTGATATTTTCACAAAGTCTTTGATGAACTTTCGGTAAAAGCCCGCTAGCCCGAGGAAGCTCCAGACCTCGGTCGCATTCCGTGGAACCTTCCGCAACTACTTTTGCGGGGTCCACGGCTAACCCTTCCTTGGATACCACATGTCCAATAAATCTTACTTCCTCTCTCCAGAAGTGGCATTTGGAGAATTTGGCTTTCAATTGATGTGCTCGAAGAGTATCCATGACTTCTTTTAAATGCTGAGCATGCTCTTCCTAACTCTTTGAGAAAATCAAAATGTCATCTACGAACACCACCACAAACTTATTGAGGAACTCCCTGAACACCCTGCTCATCAAATCCACGAAGTAAGTGGGTGCGTTTGTCAGGCAAAAAGGCATGACAAGCCACTCGTAGAAACCATCTGGAGTTCTGAACGCAGTCTTATCAATGTTGTCTTCAGCCACTCTCAGCTGATGAAACCCGGTAGCTAAATCTAGTTGGGAGAAAACCGATGCACCTACAAGCTGATCGAACAAGTCGTCTATTCTTGGGAGTGGATGCCTATTCTTCTTGGTCGGCTTGTTTAGCTCCCTATAATCAACGCATAGGCGAAGCGAACCAACCTCTTTAGTTGCGAACACTACTGGAGCACCCCATTCAGAAATACTCCGCCTTATAAACCCCTTTTCTAGCAGCTCTTTAACTTGCTTGCTGAGCTCTTTCCGCTCCCTTGGATCCATGTGTCTAACTGGTAAAGCAACGGGTTTTGCATTATCGACGAGGTATATACGGAAGTCTGTCTCCCGCTTCAGAGGTAACCCTTTAACCTCTTCAAAGACATCTGAGTATTCACAGACTACTCTAACAGACAGCAAATCCACCATAGACGCATCAAGAGATTCTAGATAGTTAAGCATAACATAGTTCATGGGAATACAAGAAATTTTGAGAGTGTTACCAAGGCAAGTCATGAGTCTAACCACTCTCCTTTCACAATCGAGGATGGCACCATTACTGGATAGCCAATCCATGCCTAGAATGAACCCATAGCCAGTGAAGCCCAAAACATAGGCATTGCATCTAAACCACACACTTAATATAGAAATTTCCAAATCCAAACAAATCATTGACAAATAAGTTGAGCCACCCGATTGGATTTGAAACAACCAAGGGATCCTCTACTAAACTGGTGTCTAGGTGCAGAGATTCAACTAATGCAGTAGATATAAAAGAGTGTGATGCGCCAGAATCAAAAAGCGTACGAAAAAGATGATCAAAAAGATAAACTAAACTCTCAACAGAAACATTTCTACCTTGTTCTTGCGGAGGTGCCATAAGAGCATGAATATGCCCTCCAGAAGTAAATCCAGCTCTCTGCCCTTGCCCTTGCTTTCTTAGGCAGTCCCTAGCCATGTGTCCTACCTCGTCGCAATGGAAACAGCCACCCATCTTCCTTTTCTTCTTCCTGCAGTCCTTAACCAAATGTCCAGGAATGCCACAAAAATTACACTTCCTCTTGTCATGGGTTTTGTTGTTTTTCCCGCCCTTATTGGAATCTGTCTTCTTACTCTGTGATCCTTCTCCTTTCTTATCTTGAGATGCTTCCACCTTTGTTTCCTTCTTACCAACCTTATCTTCTTCTTATAACAGTGCCATGTCCACTAGTCTTTCATAAGTCGCACCCATAGGTATATGGGATATAGCTACACTGTGCAGTGGCTCATTCAATCCTTTAAAGCGGAGAGCCTTCTTATGTGGAGTGTTCACTAACTCCAATCCGAACATAGCCAGCTAATTGAATTGGTTAATGTATTCCTTGACCGGCATACTTCCATGTTTGAGAGCTAAGAACTTCTCCATCTGTAGGCTTCGTTCAGCTTGTGAGAGGAATTTCATTTCAAACCTCATCCTAAAATCCATCCAAGTTTCAATTAGTCTTTCAGCATTAGTGACTTCCCACCAATAGGAAGCTTCGTCTTTGAGCAACCATACTGCCGACTGTATCTTCTGCCTATCATCCACTTCAAAGATATCGAACAAATCCTCAGTTTCTTTGAGCCAGTTTCTTGCTTCCATGAAGGATTCATTTCCATTGAAGTTCTTTCCACCCATGGCTCGAAAGTCCCTACATATTTTTGAGAAAGCATTTGCATGAGGAGGAGGAGGAGGAGGAACCGCTGCAGCTAGGGGAGGAGGAATGTCCGCTGGGCCTGCATCGTTGGCCCTAGCCTCTAGGTACTTCTTGAACCTACCAGGTATCGGTACACCCTCTGGAAGGTTAAGACTACCATACATGCTGCAACGAAAAAGGAAAGATTCAAAACAAAGGATAGAAAGATATTGCATATGGCTTTGGGGGATTATGCCTTTTAAAGTAAAATAACCCTTTTTCTTGAAAAATGCTTCTTTATACTTCATTTTGAAAATAGTTTTCAAAAACTTTTATCTGATCTAGTAAACCTTTGCTCTGATACCAAGTGAAACACCCCACCTCCATCAAGGTCACTCACAAAGGGAATGCCTTTACTTTGGTGGAGTATTATCGGTAAAAGACACAGAAAATTTACAAGACAGAAATATAAGCAGCGGAAAACAAACATTTATTTCATACGTGGTTCAATGCAAAAACCATTTCAGTAAATTGTCTCAAAATAACTTCCAAAACATTACATCATAATCTCTGTCTTGATTAAAACATAAATAAAACTGCATAAATCCCCTAGTCTAGTGTGTCCAAAGCCATAGCCAAAGATAAGAGATTCCAAGTCGTACATCACAGAGTCTTAAAGCTTAAAAAGATGAACGGTCCAAATTAAGCTGAGTTATTCCCTCCCTGGCTACCTGAGGGGGGAACAGAAGAAAAGAAGACGAAAGAAAATGGGTCAGACATAAGTCTGAGTAAGTCCAATGACTTTTCAGTGTGTGAATAAGGAAAAGGTCATGATAGGAATAAACTGAAAATAGGACAGTACCAGAACAACAAACTAACATAAAACTATATAAGGCATGATAAACCGAATATACATCGCACCCATGTTTAATTCTCTGCACCTACTTATACTTGTCCAACTAGCACCACGTGCTCTTGGTGAAATGATCCCCTTATATCGATCGACTCCTACTCGCATGCACTTATCACGTGTGTCATTCAGCCCCCGCTTAACTGTAGTTACCTGTGCTGGTCCCACCACAGGGTGTATCAAATCCTATGGTGCAACCCGACACGATTCAAGATGTACAGTGTATGACTACTGATGCCCAGTGCCTGCTTTTTCCACTTCGGAGTACGTGCATGCCCGTACTCTGTCGGAACCTACACTATCGCACCACCCGCCGATGTTTCGACTGCTTACAATTCAACAAAGTAATCGGGCCCCACCCTGCCTAGTTCAGGGTCCCATGATACATCTATGTGGGTTACTGCTGAAATGGGTCCCTGTTACTAGGGCTTTCCAGCCAACATGTTAAATTGGTTAAGTGTCCTAACCCCACCCATCAGTTTAGTTAACATGTTGAATTGGTTAAGTGTTTCCTTAATTGACTTAACCCTACCAATCTTGACTTAGCTTTGTTAAAGCACCAACCACTCACATTAGACAGGTATTGTTGTGGTCACTGGATGTGTCGTTCGGTTCCGAGTAGTTTTACACCATAACTCAGTCTAACCTCGGGTCCTTTTTGGGCTTAATGCACTAACCACCCACATTAGATAGGTATTGTTGTGGTCACTGGATGTGCCGGTCGATTCCGGGCAGTTTTACACCACAACTCAGTCTAACCTCGGGTTAGGCATATTCGTCTTTTCTAAATCTACATATTTATCCTTTTATGCTTATTTGTAAATTTGTCAACAATTTATTGTCATGGCCCACTTTCCTTCTAAATCAAATTCATAATTTTTGGTATGTAAATTATACCATTTCAATGCCATGCCATTTACATGGTTATGAGCCAAATATATTAATTATGTATAGTTTCATGTTTTCCACAAAGTTACCCCCGTTGTACGTTCGCAAAATTACATAAGATGTTAGGCTCGACATTTTAGCCTAACTAATAAACTAAAAGGGGAAAAAGAGGAACTTGCAACAATCCAACATCATACAAAAATATGGATCTCACTGCAGATATGTCACATGAACTTGGCATAATATACTTTTAATTGTGAACTTGCAAACTAGATCTAGGCAGCATGAGTCATAAAATAACAGTTTTACATAGAACTACCAAAATCTAATTAGACATGTAGTGGTGAACTTGCTTAGGGGTTAAATCATGCTAACATGGATCTAACATAGAGGCATATGGATCTAACATATAAAATGTAGATCTAAACATATGGGTTTACATAATCATGTTTTTAACCTATAGACTTGCATGTATTCATAACATGATAGCATCACTTAACTTGCATAAACACGGCATAATTTCTGAATTGACATACAACATATAGATGTCATCACCAAATTATACAAGGTCGTAGATCTAAACATACATGCATAATGGATCTAAACAATTAGGCATAAACGACATGACTTAGCCTAAAACTTGTATGTATCATAATATCACCAAACGTATATATGATAATTTCATTCCCAAATTCCTATACAACATCATAGGTTTATTCACCAATTTCCACATAACATGATAGGTTCGATAGACCACAATAGTTCATAGGTATATATGATAGAAAAGACATGAATAAACATAAATCAACATCACATACAATTTGATACAATTCTATTTTACAATTCATTACAAACCATGTCTTTAATTTATTCACATCTGAAAGATAACAACACTTACAAACAAAAAGGAATTCTTGAGTTCTGGGATCTGTATTCTGAAATTGAATTGCTCGCCTTTGATGTAGATCGTTGAATTTTCTTAGTTGAATTAGATTAGATTTGATTTTGACGTAGCTTCAATCTTGCCTTTGAGTTGAAAGAGATGACGGCTATTCTAGGTTCACCATTGACGGCATAACAGCTCTTGGTATGAATATTTGTGATTTAGGGTTGAGCGTTAGGTTGCTTTTATAGAGGTTTAATTAATTTAGAGCCGTCAGATTAACCCTATAAGTAAACAAGACCATCCAGTCAAGATAGGATAACACCTCAGCCCTAATGACTCAGCAGGGATCTTTTCAGATCTTCCTGAGGATAGGTCGACCCCCAGGTCGACCTGTAGGGTAGGTCGACACTAGGGTCGACCCCCTGGTTGACCTGGCCTGGGGCGGGAATTTTCCTGCCCTGCCCTCTTCTGTGTTTAAATTTGAATTTTGATTTTTTGAAACTTCCGAACTCCAGAACTTCTTTATACGAAGTCCAATTCACGCAAGCTCGGACTCTATCTCAACCGAAATTCCGAGACGAATGCAATAGCGTAACCCGTTTCGCTTAATTCTCACATTTAAAATTAATTATTCTTTAATACCTTACTTTAAGGTTTGCAGAAAATACGGGGTGTTACACTCCTTTCATCTCGCCATCGGTTTGTGGGTGATAAGTTGTACTTAAATTAAGGGTCGTTCCCAATGTTGTTTGTAAACTTCCCTAAAATTCACTTATGAATAAGTGATCCCGATCGCTCACTATAGTAGATGAGATACCATGCAGTCTGGCTATCTCTTTGACATACAACTAGGCCAATGAAGCTGCAGTCCAATTCATTTTATTCGGTATAAAGTGAGCACTCTTGGCCAAACGGTCTACTATAACCCAAATAGCCTTATTTCCCTTCTGACTTCTTCAAAGTCCATCCACAAAATCCATGGAAATATGTTTCCATTTCAACATAGGAAATTCTAAAGGTAACAGTTATCCTTTGTGTCTTCTTGCTCCGCTTTCATTTTTTGGCATGTTAAACACTTGGCTAAGAATTCATCTATCTCCCTTTTCATCCCTTCCCAATGAAGATTCCTCTTTATATCTTTATACATTTTATCTCCACTTAGGTGTATGGTCATCCTCGATCTATGACACTCCTCCAAAATTTCCATTCTTAACTCCTCATCCTTAGGAACGCAAAGTCGTCCATCCCTAAGCAAATTTCATCATCACCTAATGAATATCTAACTGAATGGGGAAAGGTCTCCTTCTTCCCCACTTTCTCTTTTAAGTTTCTTATTTCTTCATCAAGGTCTTGGATACTTCGAATCCTCTCTCTTAAAGCGGGTCTAACAAGCATAACTCTAAGAGAACTACTAGAATCTATTGAAAGGGGTTGAAAGTTAATGTTGGAGAGAAACTTCAATTGTTTCCATTCCAAAATTGCATTCAAAGATGCATGCCTTCTACTCATCGTGTCCACTACGACGCTCCCTTTTCCTAGGATATATTAGATCATAAATTCAAAAGAGGCAATGTATCCCATCCACTGTTGTTGTTGAGAGAATAAATACTTCAGATATTTATGGTTGGTAAAAAGTTCAAACTTTTCCCCTAAAAGATAGTGCCTCCACATCTTTAAAGTGAACACTAATACGGCTAACTCTAGGTCGTGAACTGGGTATCTCTTCTCGAAGTCCTTGAGTTGTCTACTAGCATAAGCAACAACTCTTCCTTCTAGCATAAGAACCGCTCCTAAACCGGTTCTACATGCGTCAGTGTAAACTGTGAACATCCTAGAGCCATCGCATACAATAAGAATTGGCGCACTAGTCAATACTTCCTTTAATGTCTTAATGGCCACATCGCACTTATTACTCCAAGAAAATACCAAGTTCTTAATCCTTAGTTGAGTAAAAGTAGTAATCTTTACGATCTTTGATAAACTTTTGGTAATATCCAAACCAAGGAAGCTTCTCACCTCCGTAGCATTTCGAGGTACTCTCCGTTCTTTAATTACCTCGATCTTCGCGAGTTCTACTGCCAAGCCTTTGCTTGACACAATATGTTCTAAAAATCTAATTTCTTCTCTCCAGAAATGACACTTCGAAAATTTGGCTTTCAACTGGTTCTCTCTTAATATCCCTAGGACCTATCTCAAGTGACTTTAATTCTGTTTATGGTCCTTAGAAAATATAAGGACATCGTCTACGAAAACTACCATGGTCTTATTCATAATATCTCTAAATACTCTACTCATGAGGTCGGCAAAGAAGGCAGATGCATTCATCAGTCTGAAGGGCATAACTTCCCATTGGAACGATCCATCCGGCGTCCTAAAGGCGATTTTATCATTATTGTCCTCCGAAATTGACATGAGCCAGAACCCCCGCCCGGCCCAGGCTGAATGGGAATGCGGGTCGAGTAGGAACACAACGCATTAGAACATAGAACCGATAAAACATTTCACTATTTACAACAGTTTACATCAGATTACAAGAATACATGAGTACGAATAAATATTACACAGCGGAAAAAGAAAAGAAAATAATATCAAAGACTAATAATTTACATAGTAGCGAAAGTAAAATGTATAAATACAATATACAGCGGAAATACATCAACTAAACTAACATGGTTGAAAACAATACACCGATACAGAACTTTCTGAATATAGCTCCAGCTGCTATCCAGGATCCTGTGAAAAATAATCAATCTGCAAAACCAAAACTACTGACTGCCCGTGTGGAAAATATGGGCACCCAGAGTTTAGGTAGAAACAATAAACTTCGAGTCAGTCATGAGACAGGTATGAGAGCTAAAACCATTATTAAGCTTTGTTTTAAAATAAGGTAAATCACGGGACCACACCGTATGTCACGAAATAGGTTTACTCCACGTGACTACAAAAAATAAACCATTTATAAACAATGCATTGTTTTTTGAAAAATGAAGCTATTATAAGACTCAGGTCCTATCACACAATGCAAGCACAAACCAGAGGATAGAGTTTTGCCTTATAATAGCTAAACATGCTTGATACGCTTAAAAAGAAATTATTTTTGATATACTATAAGTGTCTAGTAGGGCAAACAACTTCAAATATAAATGTATCAATCATAGACGGAATATTACCCTATACTACTATGTCGCCATATAGGTTTACAACTAAAACCGAAAAATGTCGTATTGGAAATTGGATTCCATCATGAGACAAGGCAAGGGATGGTCTCCTTACCGATTCAGATCACCTCTAGCAAGATGATCCACGATCACAACTATAGGCAACCCTTGGATCCTACAAGGCCGGTCCATACTTACTTTTATGGACTGCTATTCCTGAACATACATTTTTCGGTCCTGTCAGACCTCCAAAATGGTCAGTACGTCGACCATATAAGCCTTTTAGTCGGCTATATCCGAGGCACCTCGCATTCCAACATCCACATAAGTAAAAATGTCTAAGCTCCATACCATGACACAACTTCTAGTTAGAAAGAAACGCATGAACTCCTTGCATTCCTTATCCCGTTTCTGACTCATACCGGGGTGTGAGGCTCGCGAACCAACACTATACACAAAGCTATGCTACTTAAAGTTGTGCTTTGGCCATCATCCACAAGGCCCTGTTTTTCAAAAAAAAGCCTTGATCATTTGCATCTTAGCATGCCACATTATCAATCTGTACCATACCACTGATTTTTGCCAATATATAACCTCTAATCTTATACGTCTCAGAGTAGGGTGTTAAATAAGAGAATAAATTCTCTACCACCAAACAGATATATATTTGGCAGAGATCAACAAATATAATATACAATACAATGTCAAACAACAATCCATTTACAAGTCTGTTATGGGTCTGAACGGAACCGGAGGCACCTTATTCCTCGTCCCATGTTTCCAATACAGGAGAGAGGTCCTCACATATTTGAGAGATTTCCAAGTACGTTCTAAACTAAAACCACTTATTACCTTGTCTTGGGTGTACGGCCCAATCAAGGCATCAGTAGCAGTTCAAAATGATGTGAAGATTCCTGGTCTTCCATCGTCTTCATTACTGACTTTATCCGTCGTCATAATTATTTGGAATGGGTAAAACTCGGACTTTCCAAATAACTTACGTATCTTTATAATCATGCATTAAATGCGCACACATCGTTTCATTTTATTATTACAATCCAGGATATCTTGTTAATTAAATATTCACTCTTAAAAAAACGGTTCTCGATGATCTTTGTTGGAAATAATTCTTGAATCTCAAAAATCACTCTTCCATGTTCAACCAAGCATTAGAAATTAATCTTATCTTTCCTGGGTTAAAGAACATTCACTATTTGAAGCCATGTTCACTATAAACCCCAAAATACTATTTTTCCGTTCATAAAGGATTTTTTCTTAACAATCACTTTCTAGTTAAATAAAATTAGAAAGATTTTCAAATTTTCTTTTATTAAAACTTTTCTTCTTATGATTTGGTTCAAGAACAATATTTTTAAAGATATCATTCACGACGAACCTCAAATCAACTCATTATGCTTACAATATACATTTTACTACAGTAGTAAAAATGAACTTTTTTTAGATAAAATGATATTTATCTTTCAAGTCATGAAATATTTCACCCGGTCTCCCTCCAAATTACTTATCATGATTTATCGTAATTTATTTATATTTTTAATAATTTTAGTAAGATTCTTACAGTCGATTTCCTATATCGGCCACCGAACTACATCAATATCGACCTTTTCAAAAATTGAATTGGACATAATTCAAGATTTAACCGTTCAAATTTTAGTCACATATACTCATTTGAATGATATTTTCGATACGAACCCAACAGTTTCGGTTTAAGGAGAATCTGACGATCGGATCTCGCGCTATGTCAGATTTAAATTGCAGGTTAACGTTCGTGAACTGCTGCTATGTGACACGTCCTATTCAGGCCCAAATTGATTTTATAATTTATAAATAAATTGAAAACATTTCTAAATTTCTTTATTTAATAAAACTAAATTATTTTGATCATTCATTTCCAAATTCAAGTAATTCACTATATGATCTATTTTTATATTATTTTAAGGAATAAAACAATATTATTTTTCGAAAGTTCTCCGTTAGCTCCCAAAGTTCCTTACAATCATAATAAAAATAAACGAATAACTTCTAAAAGAAAATCTGTTCTAACACTTTTACTACATATCCTAATTGAACTTCATTTTTCAAAAGTTACAATTGATTTAGATTTCAAATACTGTGCATAGCCAAAAGTATATTAAAAATACTTCAAAATTTCGTCGTAGTTACGACTATTCATCTATATTTCGATAAGAACACATCCATCCAAAATTGGACATCGAAATTATTTTTAGTTTTCACTTCATATTCTTATATTAATAAAATATGCCTCTTTATCCTGGATTGAAATGAAAGTCAACAAAATCATGTAAAAAAATTCATACCAATCCAATACATTAAATAATAGTTGCGAGCAACTATTCAACATTCAAATGACAACCAATGCGCATTTTCTCAAATAAGCTCCAACATATTTTAATGAGGTTTATTGTAACAACCCGAAAAATCGGAACCAATTTAAATTTTTTATTTTAGCAAAATTAATGAATTTTAAATATTTAAAATGAATAATAACAACTAAAAATTTATTTTAATCGAAGTTAGAATGAATAAATTATTTTAATCATATAACGAGCTTGAAATGGCGCGGTCGTTTGAAAATTCGATTTCAAACTTCAAATGAATGTATAGGATTCAAAATAAATCGGATTTCAGTAAAATCAGAAATATTTGAATCTGTTTGAAAATATCTTTCCAATGAATGTGAAAAATCCAGATTTCATAACGGGAATAAAAAGTTATGTCCAGTTGAAAATTCAGAATAGTCGCTATGGAATTTATATATATATTTATATGTATATATATATCCCTTAAAAATAGCCATTTCGCAAATGACTTCCGTTTTCGACGAAACCACTTTTGTGGTTCCGGAATGTCAAATTATTGCTGGACTCCAATTTTCATAATTTTTGGAATTAATATGTGAGCGTGGTGAATTTAAACGTGTTTGGTCAATTCAGTTTGATTTTAATCGACTGGAAAATCACCGTTTTACAAATGGTATCCAAATTTGACGAAATTGGTTTTGTTAGGACCGTATCGTCACAACATGGCTAGATTTATTTTTCGGGAATTTTTGGGATCAGCATGTGGCCCCAGTAAATTAAAATGTACGTTTAAAATTCAATATATTGATTTATATTTTAATTTAAATGAAAACTGATCGAAACGATAGAATTGGCTTACGAAACATATCCCCTTGTGTTCGGAATGGGGGTAATTAGCTAGGGACGCCAGTCGTTGGGTTCGATTTGGGGTTCGAATGAAAAGTCAACTTTATTTAGAGAAAATAAATAAATTAAAATAATTATATATAAACCCCACCCCCCACGTTTTCCTCCAAACCGCTCGGCCCTAAAACCCGATACCCCTAAACTGAACAACCAAAACCCGCGCCCTCCCTTCCAGCTCCGATCCCAATGTGTTGCCGCCCTCTAGGCTCGCCGTCGGGCCCCCAAGCCGTCGCCTTCCCTCCGGCTACCCCTTTCTCCCTCCTCCACTCTTTCTCATCAATTCGAGCCAAATCCCCTCCCCAAACCTCAAATCCGCCGCCTAACAACCCACAACCGCCACCTCCGGCCACGCTGGGCCCACCGCGGCCTCGTACACCATTCTCCGACCACCTATGACCCCCAACGCCACCACCCTCCCCTTTTGCACCACTGTAAGTTTTTTATTTTAATTTATTTTGAAAAATCATTTTTTTATATATATAGCAAATAAAAAATCGATTTTTATTTATATAATATCATAGTAAAAATGTGATATATATATGATAGCGGGATTAAAGATGTGATTTTGATATGAACGGTACTGATTTAAAAATGTGATTTTTATATGAATAGTATAAGAAAATTATGATTTTTATTATATGAGAAGTGTTATAAAAATACGATCTTTATTATATGAATAGCAAAATAAAAATGTGATTTTTATTTTAAAAGTAGCGATGTAAAAATTGGATTTTTATTGTTTGAGTAGCGATATAAAATTATAATTTTTATATATGAAGTAGCGTTATAAAAATATTATCTTTTCTATAAATCTAACATTATAAAAATATAATCCTTTCTATGCATGTAGCGTCGTAAAAATATGATTTTTATTATATATATAGCAATATAAAAATGTGATCTTTTATATATATAGCGATATAAAAATGCGATTTTTTTTAAATATATAAACATCATATTAAAAATGTGATTTTTACTATGAACAACGTGGAAAAGATTGCGTCGGAATTTAGGGCAAATCCAAACGGTTTAGAAATTCAGAAATAAAACTGGTGGAGTGGACCCCAAAGGTGAGAACTTCTCACTCAAATTTATTTTCTAGTTAAATATATATACTAGGATGTAGACGATGCTTATTAGCACCCGACACCTTTGTTTGAAACCATGTTTGTTTGTTTGATTGGTTTATTTGTTTGAATTTGGTTTGGGAAGTGAAATGAATTGATTGGAATTGGCATGTATATGGCGTGAGCCATTGTTAGGCAAGGGATAAGGCTAGACCTTATTCCCGTTCTAGTATCGCGTCGTTATGCTGCCGAAATTTTCTAAAAATGTTAGAACAATAAAAATATCATTTTTATTGTATAAATGAACTGTATAAAATGTTCATGTGTTGAAATAAATATTTTATCGTTAAAAAAATAATTTTTAACAAGTATATGAATGAAAATAAATATTCATTTACAAATTGGATGATTTGTTTATGTACACACATTTGACTGATATTGATTGGGACGATATATTTTACACATCGCCCAAGTGCACAAATAAAATCGGTGTGCGTTGATTGAAAACCCACACGGGTATTGGGATGATATTTGACGTACACTAATCCCAATTGTTTTGTTGTATGTTGTAACAACCCGGAAAAAACGAGCCAATTTAAAAATTTTAAATTGGTTATTTTAAAGAAATTTGAGCAATTGAAATAGAATATTTCAATAAAATAAAGAGTTAGAAATGGTGCGGTAGTTTGAAATTTTGAATTCAAACTTTGACTGACTGTACCGGGTGAAAAATAAAACGGATTTTAGTTAAACCAAAAATATTTAAATTTGTTTATGAATATCTTTCTAACGAATCTGAAAAGTCGAAGTTTCATAGCGGGAATCAAAAGTTATAGCCAAATGAATTTTCAAAAAGGTCGCTATAGAGAATATATAGCCCTTGAAAATAGACATTTTGCAAACGACCTCGGAATTCGACGAAACCACTTTTGTTGGATTTGGGATGTTAAATTATTGCTAGGTTTCAAATTTCTTAATTTTTGAAGCTAGTATGTGAGAGTGGCAAAAGAAAACGTGTTTGGTTGATTTCTGTTAAATTGGATCGACCAGAAAATGGGCATTTTTCAAATGGTCTCAGAATTCGTCAAAACTAGTTTTGGCGGGACCGTAGCATCAAATCATAGCTAGGTTTATTTTTCTGGAATTTTTCGAATCAGTTTGTGGCCCTGGCAAATTGAAATGTATGTTCAAAACGAATATTGAATGTTTTATATTTAAATTGAAGAATAACTGACTGTAACAGTTGAATTGGCCTACGAAACATATCCCATTGTGTTCGGGATGGGGGTATTTAGCTAGGGGCGACATTCGTTAGGTTTGAATTTGTGTTCGTTTGGAGAACCACTATTTTAAAAATCAAATAAAGCATTGGCCAATCAGGAATTTCCACCCTAATTTAATTTTATAAAAAAATCTCATACACCCCCCCCCCCCCCCCCCGTCGTAACTCGTGCTCGACGGCGGAAGAGGTTCCTCCCTTCCCGGCCATTTTCCGACCGCCACGGCCACCATTAGACCCCGACCCAATTCAACCTTTTGTAGCCTCTTCCACCTCTTCAAATCCATACCACCCTTGCCTTCCCTCATCGCTTATGCTTCGCTAATCACCTCCCCAAAGTTTTGATTTTCCACCGCCGCCACGCACGACTCAGACCACCGAAACCGACGAGGCTGCCATTGATTTGCGCGCCTCACGGAGGCTTTTGTGGTGGTATAATCTGATTTGAATGAAGTGCTACAGGTTTTGCTAGAAATCAAAGCCTAGTTTTGAGCAAACGTTGAAGGTAACGGCTTTGTTTTTCTGAACTGAAAAAATAACACTTTTACGTGTTGCAAACTTTGAAAAATCGTATCTTTATCATGTATTAACAAAATTCGATGAAACAGGAGACATCGTGATCGCAAGGACGCTCTCTACATTTTAGAAGTGTCCGGGGATTTTTCTGAGCTCGCTACTATTTTTAGCAAAGCGACAAACCAATGTGAGATTTCTAAACTGAAATGTGAATGGAAATGTGTTGTATAAATTATATAAGCGAAATATAAAGTATACACGTGTTGTATACCTCATGTACATGCGCTGTATAAGTTATATGAGCTAAGTATGAATTATACATGCAATGTATAAATGATATGTGTGTTGGAATGAAAATAAAATATATTTATATACGAATATATATATATATATATACTCCCCTCGTCCACAAACCATGGACAATATTTATTAATTGTGAATTGGCATGAAAAAATTGGTGGATAATGCGAATGGTTGATAGGATTGTTTGTGGTTGATATTGTTTGGATTGAGGTTAAAAAATACCATTGTGGTTGAAACAAAATTAGAATAAATTGTGGAAAAGAAAATCATACTCGCCTGCGTGCGAATTTGATGTATGAAATCCCCATTGTCAAAAACCGCAAGGTTTTAAGGTAGAGCGAGGAGCCGTACTCGGGACGGTGCCGGTTTTAGCTACCCGGCCGTTATGCTGCCGAAATTTTCAATAATATTCATGTGTTAGAATCATTTTCATATGTTGAAATTATTTTCATGTGTTGAAGCTAAAGTCATGTGTTGAAACCATATTCATGTGTTGGAAAATATATTCATGTATAGAATAAATTCTTTAAACAATAAAAATAACATTTTTAACATAAGTATGAAGTAAATAATGCTCATGTGTTGAGAAGTTCATGTGTTGAAAAATAAATTCATGTGTTGAATAAATACATTGTTTTAACAATAAAAATTACATCTTTCTTATATGTACGAACTATATAAAATATCCGTGTGTGGAAATATTCATGTGTTGAGTTGTTCATGTGTTGAAAAATAAATTCATGTGTCGAATAAATACATTGTTTTAACAATAAAAATTACATCTTTCTTATATGTACGAACTAAATAAAATAAACATGTGTGGAAATATTCATGTGTTGAGTTGTTCATGTGTTGAAAAAGGTTCATGTGTTGAATAAAAAGATCAAACAATAAAAAATTACATTTTTATTGAGAATATGAAGTGTTAAAAACATTCATGTGTTGAATAAATATTTTGATGATAAAAATACCATTTTTATCATGTATATGATTTGCTAAAAATACACAAGTGTTGAAATAAATATTTGTTTGCTATGAATATTATTTTTAACATGTATAGGAACTAAATAAAATAGTCATGTGTTGAAATATATTTTAGTTCGCTAAAAATATTGTTTTTAAATGAAATATGAAGTGTTAAAATAACCACATGTTCAAATAAATATTCATGAGTTGGAAATATTCATTGGTTAGCTACTAATGTAATTTTCAGCTTATGTAAGCAATATTGGAATGAATGGTAACGTAAAACCAAATCGAATCAAATATGAAACTGAATTGAAAAATGATAAGTGATTAGAATTGCACACATGTACATGCACATTTATTGAACAGGTTGTAGCAAAGAGGCTAGAGAAGAGGAATAAAATTGTGTGTCCGACAAATAGGCACATGTTTACTGTTTTGCTTGGGTGATGATTTTATGAGCCGATTGGCTAGCCGCTTGGCTTTTCCTTTTTCTTTTTTATATGAGACGCCCATGTGGCTGATTGGGGATTTTCCCGACCCTTCCCGTACAAAGGAGGTTATGGCGAAATTTTCCAAAATTTAAAGGCATTAGTGAAATATTTGAAGTGAAAACGATATAGAAATCGCTGAAGGAATTATATATATATATATATATATATTAAATTAAAACGAATCGAGGCCGTGCAGTTCACGTTTTGAAATCATAATTTTAAACGTTTATACCAAAAGACTCGACTATCGGATTTTGACGAAACCGGAACCGTTGGGTTCGCTTTTGAGAGATATTTCCAATGATATAAACTTTGTTAAGATCCAACGGTTAGATTTTCAGATATGAGTAAAACAAATTTAGGGAAAAATAGCGCCAGTGCCTCGGCACGACCTGAAACATCATTTAATTAAATAGTTTTTAAATAAATAAAAAATGGCGATATATCGTTATAAAATATTATTGATGATATAGAATGGAAATAAACCGATTCTGCTTGGTTTGCTTGATATTTGACGGTTGAATCTGTTTGACATAAAAATTATACTAAGGAACTGAAATGTGAATGTTGAATAATTTAACCATGTGAAGAATTGATTTGAAAATCTAAATATACTGTGATTATTTTAAAAGGCCGAGTTAATTATCATTTCAAATAATCGATCGACGGTTAGAAGTCGAAAAGTTGAAGATGGTTCAAGACCGACGATCATCACATTGGATGGATAGGCGCTACTGATGCTCATGATTGGAGTAGCTACCTTGAAAGAGCTGAAGTGGTAGCCGTCCAGACGTATTTGTTGATTGTACAAATATGCGAGGAATATGGTGCCTCTGGCTTCGTTCAAACCTAGAATGAACTTGTAAATGGACCGTGTATCTGACATTGGATTTTGTTCTATGCTGATTGATCTCTGTTAAATATATATCTATTTGGCGGCGGGGAATTTATTCTCTTTCTTAACGCCCTTCTCTGAGACGTACGAGCTCAGAGGTTATATATCGATAGAAATCAGTCACATGGAGTGAATTGCATGTGTGGCAGGCCTAAGTGGCATATGATCAAGGCTTCTGTTGCAAAGCAAAGTCTTGTGGATGATGATCAAAGCACGGCCTATGTGGCATAGCTTTGTGTATAGCGTGGATTCGCGAGCCTCACACCTCGGTATTAGTCAAAAACAGGATAAGGACCGCTGGGAGAACATGACGTTTCTTTCTAGCTACGGTGGTGTCAGTGACTTACCATGTAACACCCCACACCCGCTAAGGTCACTCACTAAGGGAATGCCTTAGTTTCGGTGGAGTATTTTTAGTGAGTATAGAACAGAAAAATTACAACAAGACAGATATAAGTAATACTTGAAAATTTAAAACATCATTTCATTGCAGCGGAAAGTAAAACATGTTTGGTTACATCACAAAACCATAACAAGAGTCAAGTACATAATATCCATCCTGATAAAATAGAAGTGCATAATCCCACTACATAGATAATAGCCATAATAGAAAAGATAAACCGAGCTTTAATTCTACGGTCCAAGCCCCAAAAGATAGATATATCGGTCTGATCCAAGCCCACTAGTGCTAGGCCCACTCTGAAAACCTGAGGGTTGGGAAAAAGATAAAACAACAACGGGGTCAGACATAAGTCTGAGCGAGTCCTATAACCTTAACAATACAATCACTAAAGTAATTAGGGTATGATATAAACAAGGTACGGTACCTCTGGGGATAATGACTACACTAAGTAGCCAACTAAACACAGGATGTACTAAGATAACCGAAAAGACGCATTTACCCACCCAAGGATAATTACTACACTGCACCACCCCAGATCTACCCACCCAAGGGTAATTCCTACTTAAAGGTTGATCCCACTAAGTGTACTTAGTAGTTTTTAATAGTAGTTTCGTGTACCCCTTGCTGACTACATAGGTGCCGTCCGCCCCTATCTCCACTAGGTGTTACCACAACTTAGTAATTTTAATAGCAGCCTCTTGTACCCCTAGCTGACTACATAGGTGTCGTCTGCCCCTATCTCCACTAGGTGTACCTGCTACCCCCAAGCGATCAGCTCCCTAACGTAGATACCCGTGCTGGCCCCACAGTGGGGTGTATCATTCCCCAAAGTGGCAACCTGATAATGTCAACGGTGCACGGCTTATACCTACACGATGCAACAACGTCTTACCTACTAGCCCGGGTCCACACACGCATATGAAACCCGTTGGACTTGCATTACCACCGCTAACCCGTTTTGGCCTCTTATAGTCAAACCCAATATGCGTGTCCCGTCCTCGACTTGGGTCGAGCCCACAAAGATACGTTTGGGATATTGGTTGAAATGGGCCCCCACAAGCTACCCACCTAAGCTTGTCATTTCTAGTGAATCCCACTTAACCCTTTAACCATGTCCACTTACATGTTATAAATTTTGGTTAAGTCTTTTAATCATATTTTAATTGCCACTCAAGGCACCCACTAGATTTCCACATGCCACCCAAGGCACTTACTTGATTCCCACATGCCACCCAAGGCACTTACTTAACCCTTTAATCATGTTTAATTACATGTTCCACTTTGGTTAAGTATTCTAATCGTATTTTCTATTGCCACCCAAGGCAACCCACTAGTTTCCTCATGCCACCCAAGGCACCCCCACTAGTTACTACATGCCACCCAAGGCACCCACTTAACCCCTCATGCCCCACTACATGCTAATTTGGTTAAGTGTTTCTTAATTAATTAAGATCGTAACCTTTGTAAAGACCTCTCACATTAGACTATCTTTTATGGCAGCTGGATTTGTCGGTTGGTTCCGGGCAGCCTTACACCGTAACAGAGTCTAACCTCGTGTCTTTACACTTGTCACGTATTTAGTTTATGATTAAGACCTCTCACATTGGGCCAATCATTTGTAGCCGCTGGATTTGCCGGTCGGTTCCGGGCAGTCTTATGCTACAAAAGGGTCCAACCTCGTGTCTTAGTTGATTAATTACACCTAATTAATCACCCCCATAATTCGTATTAATTATCCCGAATTAATTACCAATTTCAAGAATATGGGTAGACCTAACTCAATAGGTAAATTCCCAATTCCACAATATGGGTAGACCTAACTTAATAGGTATATTCCCAATTCCATAATATGGGTAGACCTAACTTAATAGGTAAATTCCCAATTCCATAATATGGGTAGACCTAACTTAATAGGTAAATTCCCAATTATGTCCATTCACTTTATGTTATGCTTAAGCATACCCATTTCACACCATTTTATTAACATGCATATTAACCCCATCGTTCCCCACGAAACTCGTTCTCATAACATGTCATAATAAAGGGAAGATTCATCACAAATGCCATGGGTTTAACCAATATAGCATATAACTTTATCATGGGTTTAAAAGGTGTCAACTTGCATATATGAGCATACATTAAACCCAACTAGCATTTAACCCAAACTTGCATGAAGCACATATGTCACAAAGGGGGTAATTTGCATATGATTCTTATGTCATACAAAGGTGTGAACTTGCATAGCATGTCACATGTTGACTTGCATATAACCAAACACATAACTTGCATAACATGTTACATATGAACTTGCATATAATCATGCACATAACTTGCATATAACCAAACACATAACTTGCATAACATGTTACATATGAACTTGCATATAATCATGCACATAACTTGCATATAACCAAACACATAACTTGCATAACATGTTACATATGAACTTGCATATAATCATGCACATAACTTGCATATAACCAAACACATAACTTGCATAACATGTTACATATGAACTTGCATATAATCATGCACATAACTTGCCTTACATGTTACATATGAACTTGCATATAATCTCACATATAGCTTGCATAACATGTTACATATGAATCAATGTTCAACATAGTGTTTTGCATAATGAGCATCATAAAACATAGCATTAAACTTGCACAACATATAGCATAAAGCTTGCAAAACACACAACATACACTATACTAAACTTGCATAAACACATTGATCCACAAACATAGCCATATCTTATCATATCCTATCATAATCAATTTAACAATTGATTATTAAGGGTATAGAAACTCACCCCTAAACTCCAATAATCAAACCCTTGCCAAAAATCACCCAAAAACTCTAGCCTTGACAATAAAGCTTGCAACTTGATGATGAATGCAAGCTAATGACCACTCATACAACTTAAAAATGCTTGTATGAACATGAAAGCCTTCATAGAAATAGTTTAGAAAGAGGATGGAGGCTAGGGTTTTGAGTGGAGGCCATGATCATAGAAAATTTTGGCATAGTTTAGCTAGAGGATAGGATTATGATCATTTAGGGCTAGCTTAGGGTCTTATTTATAGGATTAGGATGTGTTTTAGACCCTTAGATTAACCCTAGGCTAGTTTAGGTCCGTCAGATTTCGGAAGCTTCCAGAAAACAGCCCCAAAACACAGCCAAACCCTAAAATGGTGCACCAGGCCATACTGGCCGAGCACCCCCTGTCGACACCCAAGTCGACAGGGCTGTCGACTGGGTCCTAGCCAAGTCGACTGCCCAGTCGACAGGGCTGTCGACTCGGTTAGCTAGGCGGGAATTTTCCCGCCTGCGCCCAATGGCCCAATTTCGAAACTTGAACCTGAATTTTAAATCTGTTTTGAACTTTGAATTTTCTGAAAACTTCATTAGGCCATAACTGGGCCATACGGACTCCGATTTTCGAAAACTCGGACTCTATTTCGCTTTTTTTTCCGAGACGAACGCAATGACTCAGCCCGTTTCCCCCAATTCTCACATCTGTGATTATTTATTCTGCAATTAGTGAATTTTAGCATTAACTGAAATTCAGGGTGTTACATTCTCCCCTCCTTAAAGGATTTCATCCCCGAAATCTCTAAGCTAAGGAGAATGCATATCCTACCATCCAAACAACCATCTACTCAATCCATCAAACACGGGCATCCATTGTCCTTAAAACAATTTCTAATGATGTATGAGCATATGCAAAAAGTGTGTGTATATGTTCCCTATCTAATGTATGAACATATGCAAACCATGATAGTGCCATGCATCCATTATGTATCCGAGAGAACCCTATCGACACATACAATATCTACATGAGTGCACAATCATTCACCAAAATGCATTATCCATATGATAACACAATCATTATACATCCATAAATATAGCTACCTACACACAATTATATGCAATATGCAATATGATGTGACTGAGCCGATCTAGTGTCTAGAGTGTGTGTATATGCATCCACGAGCAACCACTAGCAAACACTTGCATCCACATGCATCCATCAATCATAACATGTCTCAAACACATGTTTCAACCATAGGTTTACCCTATCTAAAGGTCAAAGGTACTAACGAGAGGACATACTACATATAAGATAAGTACTAGTCAAACGATAAAGGAGAAATTAAAAGACATACCCTCAAAAGGAATGGGTACAAAGAACGCATCTTCACTTCCGTCTCTAAAGTAGCGTTGCTCTCATCTTCTCCCCCTTGCACTTTGACTAGTTGAACCTCTCGATTCCTCAACTTCCTAGTCTCTGACCCGAGGATGCGAGTAGGAGCTCGTCGAATCGTCTCATCACGCTCTATCTCTACTTCTTTAAGTAAGCTCGGCTCTACCACCTCTGCGGTCTCATGTAGGCACTTCCTCAAATGTGACACATGGAATACATCATGTACACCACTAAGTCTGTCGGGCAACTCCACTCTATATGCCATCTGTCCAATCCTTTCCTTAATAGGAAATGGTCCAACAAACCTTGGTGCTAACTTTCCAACAGATCCGAAGCGAACCACATTCCGTAACGGAGATACCTTGATAAAACCATGTCCCCAACATCAAACTTAAGCTCTGCACTCCTCATGCTCTTCTCATGTACCTCCAAAATCTAAGATACACAGCCTCAAAAGGTCTTCTAAAATACGATTCACCCTCCCGGTCTGGCCGTCCGTCTGAGGATGATTTGCGGTGCTCAAACACAACTGAGTCCCTACCGCCTCTTTCAAACTCTTCCAAAACTCGCTAGTGAAGATAGGATCTCGATCACTCACTATGCTGGAAGGTACACCATTCAATCTAACAATCTCTCGAATGTAGATTGAAGCTAGACATTGAGCGGTCCTCTTACTCTTCACGGGTATAAAATGGGCACTCTTAGTAAGTTTGTCTACAACAACCCAAATTCCCGTATTACCCTTCCTCGATCTTGGTAATCCATCGGCAAAATCCATCGAGACACTATCCCACTTCCATAGCGGAACTTCCAATGGGTGAAGCAACCCTCCGGGTTTCTTTTGCTCTGCTTTCACTTGTTGGCACACCAAGCATCTAGCGACATACTCGGCCACGTCCTTCTTCATACCGGCCCAAAAGAAAACTCGCTTCATGTCTTGGTACATCTTGTCCCCACCGGGATGAATGGTCATCTTCGAACGATGTGCATCATCAAGTATAGCCTTCCTCAAACCCTCGTCTTGTGGTACACAAAGTCTACCGTCTCTACGCAACCACCCCTTACCATCTAGGGTGTACCTACTCAGATGGCTGGACGACTCCCCCTCCTCATGAGCTTCTCTACTAACTCAACCAACTGTGGGTCGTCTCGCTGTGCTCCGCCAATCTGCCCCAAAAGAGTAGGCCTAACCTCCAAGGAGGCTAGCAAACCGGGTACAAAGTCAACGGAAGGTCTAAAGTCGAACATAGAAATAAACTCTAAGCTCCGTCGTTCAACGAACAATGAACTCAAGGACAACCTTTTTCTACTTAAGGCGTCCGCTACCACGTTACCCTTGCCATGGGTATACGCTATCTCAAACTCATAGGATGCTAAGAATCCCATCCACTTTTGCTGTTCTAAGACTATGCGCTCGAAGAGTCTCCAACACTTCCCTAAGATGTAGGGCATGCTCTTCTCCACTTTTAGAGAAAACCAGGATATTACCTCATCCAAAATCATCACAACTGTCCATCTCTCACGCAGACCATCCTAGTCGAACTTGATATCCCCCAAGTGCAAGCCCCAAAGGCCTAAACCAATATCAGACAAACACCCAAGGGATATCTCCTTCGAGTTCAGACGACCTACATGAGATGATACTAGCAAAAATGGCTAAACAATTAAGCCTTTGACCAACTTTGGATGTCCTCGCCAGTCTCGCTCCAAAACCACCGTTTTTCCCATAACTGGCTTTGCTCAACCTATTAAGCACACACGAAAACTTATTTCGCTCCTAGAAAAGACCAAGATGTCATTTATAAAGACCATCACAAACTTATTTAGGTACTCCCTGAACACCCTTCTCATCAAATCAACAAAGTATGCGGGGGCGTTCGTCAAACCAAACGGCATCACCAGCCTCTCATAAAAACCATCCGGAGTCCTAAAGGCAGTCTTCTCTATACTATCCTCAGCCACTCTCAACTGACGAAACCCCGTGGCTAAGTCCAACTGTGAAAATACTGACGCGCCAATTAACTGATCAAAGAGATCATCAATCCCAGGCAATGGGTGTCTATTCTTCTTTGTGAGTTTATTTTGTTCTCTTTAACCTACACAAAGTCTGAGGGACCCATCCGCCTTCGTGGCCAAAAACTACTGGAGAACCCCACTTCGATATACTTCGTCTTATGGACCCCTTCTCAAGCAAATCGCCTACTTGCTTATGGAGTTCCCTCCTCTCACGAGGAGCCATGTGGCACACTGGCCAAGATACTGGTTTGGCATTGTCTACCAGATATATTCGGAAGTCAATCTCCCGCTCCGGAGGTAAGCCCTTCACCTCCTCGAACACATCCGAGTATTCCCGGACCACTCTAACAGATCGCAAACTCTAGACCGACGTGTCAAGCGATTCTAGATAACTTAGCATAACAGATTCTATGGGATTACAAGAGATCTCGAGAGTGTTACCCAAGCGGGTCATAAGTCTAACAACTCTCCTTCCACAAACAAGAATGGCACCATTACTGGATAACCAGTCCATGCCCAAAACTAACCCATAGCCCGTGAAGCCCAAGAAGCATCACATCTAAACTCAATGCTAAGTATAGAAACTTTCAAACCCAAACACATCATGGAGCCCCCAATTGGGTTTGAAACAACTAAGGGATCATCTACTAAACTAGTGTCTAAGTGCAGTGACTCAACTAACAACGATGAGATAAACGAACTCGATGCGTCAGAATCAAATAAAGTTCGAACCGGATAATAAAGAAATCCAAATTCCTACCTAGATGGTCTTATCCCCATCTGGTACACTAGCCGTGAGGGAATACAACTACCCTCCAGAAGATTCCATACCTTGCCCTTGCCCCTTTGGACAACCCTAATAAGGTGTCCTATTCCTCCAAAAAGGATAACTACTCGCCTTCTTCTTCCCATTCTCCACTCGTAACCTCCCACCAATGAGGTTTCATCCTTCATTAACCAAACAACTATTTGAGCCTTCCTCCCATCGTCTATCCAATAGGTACCTACAAGTCCTCCTCCTTCTTGAACCAACTTCTAATCCGACTAACGTCTAAGTCTCTTGAAGTGGTTTTCCATTCTTATCTATCTTAGAAAGATCATCTATACACGGAGGGGAAACTCAAAACGAGAGAGGAAGAGATTCAAAACGGAGATTTCGAAAGATAAAGATATGGCTATCAGGGATTATGCTTTTCTTTCAAAAACTTTTCTCTTAAAAGACATGTTTTTGAAAATACTCCTTTCAAAAATATTCTTAGAAAATAGTTTTTCTAACAATTTTTATCTGTTCTGGTAACCTTAAGCTCTGATACCACGTGTAACACCCCACACCCGCTAAGGTCACTCACTATGGGAATGCCTTAGTTTCGGTGGAGTATTTTTAGTGAGTATAGAACAGAAAAATTACAACAAGACAGATATAAGTAATACTTGAAAATTTAAAACATCATTTCATTGCAGCGGAAAGTAAAACATGTTTGGTTACATCACAAAACCATAACAAGAGTCAAGTACATAATATCCATCCTGATAAAATAGAAGTACATAATCCCACTACATAGATAATAGCCATAATAGAAAAGATAAACCGAGCTTTACTTCTATGGTCCAAGCCCCAAAAGATAGATATATCGGTCTGATCCAAGCCCACTAGTGCTAGGCCCACTCTGAAAACCTGAGGGTTGGGAAAAAGATAAAACAACAACGGGGTCAGACATAAGTCTGAGCGAGTCCTATAACCTTAACAATACAATCATTAAAGTAATTAGGGTATGATATAAACAAGGTACGGTACCTCTGGGGATAATGACTACACTAAGTAGCCAACTAAACACAGGATGTACTAAGATAACCGAAAAGACGCATTTACCCACCCAAGAATAATTACTACACTGCACCACCCCAGATCTACCCACCCAAGGGTAATTCCTACTTAAAGGTTGATCCCACTAAGTGTACTTAGTAGTTTTTAATAGTAGTTTCGTGTACCCCTTGCTGACTACATAGGTGTCGTCTGCCCCTATCTCCACTAGGTGTACCCACAACTTAGTAATTTTAATAGTAGCCTCTTGTACCCCTAGCTGACTATATAGGTGCCGTCTGCCCCTATCTCCACTAGGTGTACCTGCTACCCCCAAGCGATCGGCTCCCTAACGTAGATACCCGTGCTGGCCCCACAGTGGGGTGTATCATTCCCCAAAGTGGCAACCTGATAATGTCAACGATGCACGGCTTATACCTAAACGATGCAACAACGTCTTACCTACCAGCCCGGGTCCACACACGCATATGAAACCCGTTGGACTTGCTTTGCCACCGCTAACCCGTTTTGGCCTCTTATAGTCAAACCCAATATGCGTGTCCCGTCCTCGACTTGGGTCGAGCCCACAAAGATACGTTTGGGATTTTGGTTGAAATGGGCCCCCCACAAGCTACCCACCTAAGCTTGTCATTTCTAGTGAATCCCACTTAACCCTTTAACCATGTCCACTTACATGTTATAAATTTTGGTTAAGTCTTTTAATCATATTTTAATTGCCACTCAAGGCACCCACTAGATTTCCACATGCCACCCAAGGCACTTACTTGATTCCCACATGCCACCCAAGGCACTTACTTAACCCTTTAATCATGTTTAATTACATGTTCCACTTTGGTTAAGTATTCTAATCATATTTTCTATTGCCACCCAAGGCAACCCACTAGTTTCCTCATGCCACCCAAGGCACCCCCACTAGTTACTACATGCCACCCAAGGCACCCACTTAACCCCTCATGCCCCACTACATGCTAATTTGGTTAAGTGTTTCTTAATTAATTAAGATCGTAACCTTTGTAAAGACCTCTCACATTAGACTGTCTTTTATGGCAGCTGGATTTTCCGGTTGGTTCCGGGCAGCCTTACACCATAACAGAGTCTAACCTCGTGTCTTTACACTTGTCACGTATTTAGTTTATGATTAAGACCTCTCACATTAGGCCAATCATTTGTAGCCGCTGGATTTGCCGGTCGGTTCCGGGCAGTCTTATGCTACAAAAGGGTCCAACCTCGTGTCTTAGTCGATTAATTACACCTAATTAATCACCCCCATAATTCGTATTAATTATCCCTAATTAATTACCAATTTCAAGAATATGGGTAGACCTAACTCAATAGGTAAATTCCCAATTCCACAATATGGGTAGACCTAACTTAATAGGTAAATTCCCAATTCCATAATATGGGTAGACCTAACTTAATAGGTAAATTCCCAATTCCATAATATGGGTAGACCTAACTTAATAGGTAAATTCCCAATTATGTCCATTCACTTTATGTTATGCTTAAGCATACCCATTTCACACCATTTTATTAACATGCATATTAACCCCATCGTTCCCCACGAAACTCGTTCTCATAACATGTCATAATAAAGGGAAGATTCATCACAAATGCCATGGGTTTAACCAATATAGCATATAACTTTATCATGGGTTTAAAAGGTGTCAACTTGCATATATGAGCATACATTAAACCCAACTAGCATTTAACCCAAACTTGCATGAAGCACATATGTCACAAAGGGGGTAATTTGCATATGATTCTTATGTCATACAAAGGTGTGAACTTGCATAGCATGTCACATGTTAACTTGCATATAACCAAACACATAACTTGCATAACATGTTACATATGAACTTGCATATAATCATGCACATAACTTGCATATAACCAAACACATAACTTGCATAACATGTTACATATGAACTTGCATATAATCATGCACATAACTTGCATATAACCAAACACATAACTTGCATAACATGTTACATATGAACTTGCATATAATCATGCACATAACTTGCATATAACCAAACACATAACTTGCATAACATGTTACATATGAACTTGCATATAATCATGCACATAACTTGCCCTACATGTTACATATGAACTTGCATATAATCTCACATATAGCTTGCATAACATGTTACATATGAATCAATGTTCAACATAGTGTTTTGCATAATGAGCATCATAAAACATAGCATTAAACTTGCACAACATATAGCATAAAGCTTGCAAAACACACAACATACACTATACTAAACTTGCATAAACACATTGATCCACAAACATAGCCATATATTATCATATCCTATCATAATCAATTTAGCAATTGATTATTAAGGGTATAGAAACTCACCCCTAAACTCCAATAAGCAAACCCTTGCCAAAAATCACCCAAAAACTCTAGCCTTGACAATAAAGCTTGCAACTTGATGATGAATGCAAGCTAATGACCACTCATACAACTTAAAAATGCTTGTATGAACATGAAAGCCTTCATAGAAATAGTTTAGAAAGAGGATGGAGGCTAGGGTTTTGAGTGGAGGCCATGATCATAGAAAATTTTGGCATAGTTTAGTTAGAGGATAGGATTATGATCATTTAGGGCTAGCTTAGGGTCTTATTTATAGGATTAGGATGTGTTTTAGACCCTTAGATTAGCCCTAGGCTAGTTTAGGTCCGTCAGATTTCGGAAGCTTCCAGAAAACAGCCCCAAAACACAGCCAAACCCTAAAATGGTGCACCAGGCCAAACTGGCCGAGCACCCCCTGTCGACACCCAAGTCGACAGGGCTGTCGACTGGGTCCTAGCCAAGTCGACTGCCCAGTCGACAGGGCTCTCGACTTGGTTAGCTAGGCGGGAATTTTCCCGCCTGCACCCAATGGCCCAATTTCGAAACTTGAACCTGAATTTTAAATCTGTTTTGAACTTTGAATTTTCTGAAAACTTCATTAGGCCATAACTGGGCCATACGGACTCCGATTCTCGAAAACTCGGACTCTATTTCGCGTATTTTTCCGAGACGAACGCAATGACGCAGCACGTTTCCCCCAATTCTCACATCTGAGATTATTTATTCTACAATTAGTGAATTTTAGCATTAACTGAAATTCGGGGTGTTACATACCAGCCCTGACATTTATATATACTTTTCACCTGTGTCGTTGTTGGAATGCGAGGAGCCTTGATTATAGGTCTGTAAGGACCGGGAAACGTGTGTTCAGGAATTGCAAATCCTCAAAAGTAAGAGAGGACCAGCCCAGCCGATTCCAAGGATCGCTGTGTGTGATCCTGAGACATTTGCTAGAGTGTCTCGAATGGAGAGGAGCTTGCCCCTTGCCTCGACTTAAGATGGAATCCAATTTCCAATACGAAATTGCGGATTTGATTGTATTACTAGTATGGTGACATAGTGGTATGGGTCACTTATGCCGTCTATGATTGATATTTATGATTGAATTTGCTTTTGAAACTTATATGCACTAGTAATAATATCAATCACTTTTGTTTTTATACGTATCAAGCATTTCTGGGCCATTATAAGGTAAAACTCTATCCTCCGGCTTGCGTTGCATTGTGTGATGGGACCTAAGTCTTATAATGGCTTCATTTTTATAAAAAGCATTGCGATGATTTAATAATTTACTTTATTTCATGCACTAGTAATCATTGGAATGAACCCGTTCCGCGAAAGTGGCGTGGTCCTTTGATTTGCCTTATTACTGTTGTGTAATTAGTTAAGTAGATTTCTCATACCAGTCCCATGACTGACTCGTAGTTTGTTTCACCTTGCAAACTTGGGTGCCCTTATTTTCACACGGGCAGCCTAGTAGCTGGGCGTGTTTTGGCTTTGCACTACAGCAGGAGTGCATCTTTTGGTTCATGGCGAGGCTTGACTACACAGTGTTGACTATTGATTTTTCCGCCATTATTATATATGTATATGATTCCGCCTCTGGCGATGTAGACTAATGTTTCTTTTATGTACTCTCTATGTATATGTACCGCTTATGGCGATGTAGACAGATCATGTACTTTTATGCACTAAGTTGTATCCTACACTGTGCTCTCTGATGTTGTGATATGTATGATTCCGATGTCATATTTGTGTAAATTATTCTATTTCCTGCTTATGCTATTATCTGTATTCTACTAATGATGATTAATGTGTTATATTCCAATGATTATCCTTAACACCGTCGTATGGGGTTTTGGGATCATCACGGGTGGTATCAGAGTTTTGGTTAACCTTAGTTCTGGAATTTAACACATTAAACACCTCGTCTGAATAGAATCAGTAGTATTCTAAGGCGAGTAGCTCATTAGAGATAGGACTAGTAATGTCCTAGAATGAGCTAAGCGGAATAGCAAAAATAATCTAATCAGTACATCGTTGTCTTTCCTTAAGTTCTTCTGTTGTATCATGCAATAAAATTATCGTTTCTGAGGGCTGATTCCTTTCTTGCTTATACAGAACTTGACAAATGGCCACCAATCCAGCAACAGCTAGAGGAGGCCGTGGCAGAGGACGAGGAGATGTCCCCGCTGCAGAAGGACCATTAATACAACCACTAGCCGCTCAACCATTCGAGCTCGACCGAGTGGCCAAGAGATATAAGAATCTAGGAGGCAAAACCTTCTCAGGAATAGGCACTGTGATTGAGGCCTTATCACGGTTGAAAATGTGTGAAAAGATCTTAGGAGGCCTGAGGCTCGGAGATCAGGACAAAGCGTTCATGGGCGCCTGGCTTTTGCAAGATGAAGCAGAATTATGGTGGGAAGGCATCACTATGGAGAACCGAAATGCAGGGAGAACATGGATGAGTTCAAGGATATGTTCAAGGAGAAGTTCATCCCAGAACAAGCGATTGAGCGCATGCATGATGAATTTGCAAACCTCCAACAAGGAGACCTCTCTGTGCAAGACTACCTCAATAAGTTTACACAGTTATCCCGCTACGCCCCAGAGCTTATCGCGACTGCCAAGTCCAAGAATAAAAGGTTCATCCATGGGCTAAAGTGTAAGTATCAAGACAGGGCCGTGAGCCACATCAAGCTAGCATTTTCAGACTTAGTGGAAATGGCCTGTAATTATGAGGACCTGGACCAAAGGAACCTTGATCTGGACCGCGCCAAGAGCCGAGCGGGGAACAAACGCAAGCCCGCTACGAACCAGGCTGAGTCAAGCAACGCGGCATCCACAAATCAGCAAACTAGAAAGTCGCCAAAGGGAAGATTCTTTAATTATGGCAAGATGGGGCACTACTCTAATGTGTGCACAACCCCAAAACGGCAGAAGACCAACTCTCAAGGCTCAAGCCAGAACTCTTAGAATTCTCGTTCATGCTTTAACTCCTGCAGAACAGGACATCTTGTCAAAGATTGTCCCTTGCTTAAGAAGGCAGAGGTTGCTCATGTGTATGACAGGGCGAAACCGCAGGCTGCTTCAGAGGGAGCAAGTAAACCCGATGTTTTGGGAGGTACCTTTACAATTAAAAATATTCTTGTTTCTGTATTATTTGACACGGGTGCATCACGTAGTTTTATTGCAAGTAACACTGTTAACAAGTTAAAGTTAAAACAGAATAAGCTTACAGAATCGGTTAGGATTCATAATCCAATAGGGGGTTCTATTATTCTCGGTTCATATTGCAAAGTCTCTGCTTCTTTTTCTCGATACCGTTTTCCTTTTAATCTAGTCGTTATGGATTTTCCTAAGTTCGATATCATTCTCGGGCTAGATTGGTTGACGAAATACAAGGCGGAAGTAAATTATGAGGAAAGAATAGTAAAAATTAAAACGAAGCTTGGATATATTATTGTACCATGCCATGGTTCGAATCCAGATAGAAAGAAATTATGCTATGCGCTAGAAGTTATCCCCACTTCCTTAGAGAAGATTCCTGTTGTTAAAAACTATGTGGATGTGTTTGAAGAGGTCAAAAACTTACCTCCGCAAAGAGAAATTGAATTCAGAATCGATCTAATTCCAAATGCCAGACTAGTGGTACATCCAATTCGAAGAATGACTCCAAAGGAAAAAAGAAGAATTAGGCGATCAAACACGTCAACTGCTATGGAAGGGTCTGATCAGACCTAGCTTTTCCAGTTGGGGTGCAGCTGCAGTGTTTGTCCCTAAGTCAGACGGTACTCTCCGATTGTGTGTTGATTACCGAGACCTCAACAAACAGACGCTCAAAAACAAATACCCGTTACCCCGACCAATTAAATGGGGCCAGAGTATTTTCCAGAATGGACCTAGCTACAGCTTTCCATCAACTGAGAATTGTCGAAGAGTGTGTTCCTTTGACAGCTTTCAGAGGTCCAGACATATTTTACGAATGGTTAGTAATGTCGTTCGGCTTATGCAACGCTCCAGCATACTTCGTCGAACTAATGAATAGAGTTTTCAGGGAAGTTCTAAATAAATTTGTCCTGGTATTCATCGATGATATTTTAATCTACTCGAAATCAAAAGCCGAGCATGAAAAACATTTAGAACAAGTATTGGGGATTCTGAGAAAGAACGTCTTCAAAGCCAAATTCTCTAAATGTATCTTCTGGTAGGAAGAGGTGAAGTTCCTTGGCCATGTCGTATCAAAGGATGGAATTTCTGTAGATCCAAGCAAAATTACAGCAATTGAAAACTGGAAACAGCCTACTATACCCACGGAGGTCTGAAGTTTTATGGGGTTGGCTAGTTATTATCGAAAATTGGTTAAGGATTTTTTGAAGATATCCGGTCCATTAACGAAGCTTACAAATAAGCACGAGACATTTAAGTGGACTTCCGACTGTGAGGAAGCTTTCCGGCAATTGAAATCCAAATTGACAACTGCTCCAGTATTAACCATTATCGATGGCAATCAGGATTTGACGGTTTGGACTGATGCTTCTATTAGAGGTTTTGGTGCAGTATTAATGCAAAGATGCCAAGTACTCACTTATGTAAGACGCCAGCTGAAACCGCATGAGAAGAATTATGTAACTCATGATCTTGAGTTGCTAGCCATCGTTTTTTCTTTGAAAATCTGGAGGCATTACTTATTGGGTGAGAAATTCGAGCTGTTTACAGATCATCAATCATTGAAGTATTTGTTCACCTAGAAAGATTTGAACTTGAGACAGCAGCGTTGGCTAGAATTTCTTGCAGTGTATGATCTAGATATCCTGTATACGCCGGGAAAGGCTAATGTAGTAGCTGATGCGCTCAGTATAAAGAATGAAATCATCGCCAATTTTATCGTTACGTCTTCGTTGAATGACAAGATCTCTGTTCTTCAGAAAAACGGCAATTCTGTTAAAGAGATGATCAAAAGAATTCAAAAAGGCGAAGACTCCAGTTTTCAAGTGGATAGTGAGGGAGTTCTGAGATTAAATGGAAGAATTTGTGTTCCCGACATCCCTGAGCTCAAAAGAGAGGGGCTTGATGAATGCCATAAGTCCAAACTTTGCATTCATCCTGGAGTGAGTAAAATGTACAACGATATCAAGCGCACTTTCTGGTGGAAGGCGATGAGGAGGGACATTTCTTTATATGTTAGCAGGTGCCCTACTTGCCAACTAGTCAAAAGCGACCAACAAAAGCTGGCCGGATTGTTGCAACCGTTGGAAGTCCCAGGTTGGAAGTGGGAACAGATTTCCATGGATTTCATAGATGGTTTGCCCCGAACCAAGAAAGGTAATGACAGTATTTGGGTGATCGTAAATCGCTTCACGAAGACCGCCCATTTCATACCTGTCAGATCCAACAGAACCGCCCAAAGTCTAGCACAGATTTATTTCAAAGAAATTGTTAAGCTGCATGGAGTTCCCATCAGCATAGTCAGTGATAGAGACCCAATATTTTGCTAGCAAATTCTGGGAGGCATTCCAGACAGAATTAGGAACTAAACTGAACCTGAGCACCGCTTATCACCCTCAGACAGATGTCAAACCGAGCGGGTGAATAGAATTCTAGAAGATTTACTGCGGGCTTGTATTATTGATTTTGACGGGTCATAGGAAGATCACTTGCATTTGGCAGAATTCTCATATAACAACAGCTATCAAGCAAGTTTGAAAATGTCGCCATTTGAAGCATTATACGGTAGACCGTGCAGATCTCCCGCATGTTGGGTAGAACCTGGCAACAGACTTGTGTTGGGATCCGATATGATTCGAGAAGCATCTGACAAAGTCGATTTCATCAAGAAACGATTGAAAACCGCGCAAAGTCAACAGAAAAGTTATGCGGATTCTAGAAGAAGAGGTTTGGCATTCGCTGTTGGTGATTATGTTTATTTGAAAGTTTCTCCGATGAGAGGAGTAATCCGATTCGGTAAAACTGGGAAGCTGGCACCCAGATTTATTGGCCCCTTTCCTATACTTGAACGAATTGGAACTCTTGCTTATAGGGTTCAATTACCTGATTGGTTGCCTAGAGTGCATAATGTGTTTCACGTATCTCAACTTAGAAGACATGTGCATGATCCAGATCTTATTGTAGAAGAAGCAACGCTACAGGACTTGGAAATTACTCCAGAATTAGCAGTCAGAAGAGAGCCGTTAAAAATTGTTGGCAAAGAAACTAAAGAGCTAAGGAACAAGAAGGTTCATTTAGTTAAAGTGCAATGGAGTAGTGATCCTAGAGACTGTACTTGGGCGACTGAGGAAAGCATTAAGCAAGCTTACCCCAAATGCAGAGTGGACATCTCTGACTAACTCAGGTGCAAGGTACCTTCACAATACTTTGCATTTACATTTTTGTTTCCTACTTTACTGCCGTTTCCTTTTCAGGGACGAAAAGTTTTAAGTGGGAGAGATTGTAACAACCCGGAAAATACGAGCCAATTTAAAATTTTTAAATTGGTAATTCTAAAGAAATTTGAGCAATTGAAATAGTATATTTCAATAAAATAAAGAGTTAGAAATGGTGCGGCAGTTTGAAAATTTGAATTCAAACTTTGACTGATCGTACCGGGTGAAAAATAAAACAGATTTTAGTGAAACCAAAAATATTTAAATCTATTTATGAATATCTTTCTAACAAATCTGAAAAATTGAAGTTTCATAGCGGGAATCAAAAGTTATGGGCAAATGAATTTTCAGAAAGGTCGCTATAGAGAATATATAGCCCTTGAAAATAGACATTTTGCAAATGACCTCGAAATTCAATGAAACCACTTTTGTTGGATCCGGAATGTTAATTTATTGCTAGGTTTCAAATTTCATAATTTTTGAAGCTAGTATGTGAGCGTGGCAAAAGAAAACGTGTTTGGTTGATCTCTGTTAAATTGGATCGACCAGAAAATGGCCATTTTTCAAACGGTCTCAGAAATTTATGAAACTAGTTTTGTTGGGACCGTAGCGTCAAAACATAGCTAGATTTATTTTTCTGGAATTTCTCGAATCAATTTGTGGCCCTGGCAAATTGAAATGTACGTTCAAATCGAATATTGAATGTTTTATATTTTAATTTGAAGAATAACTAACTGTAACAGTCGAATTGGCATACGAAACATATCCCATTGTGTTCGGGATGGGGGTATTTAGCTAGGGGCGATAGTCGTTGGGTTTGAATTGGTGTTCGTTTGGAGAAACACTATTTTAAATATCAAATAAAGCATCGGCCAATCAAAAATTTCCATCATAATTTAATTTTATAAAAAAATCTCAACCCCCCCCCCCCCCCCCCCGTAACTCGTGCTCGACGGCGGAAGAGGTTCCTCCCTTCCCGACCATTTTCCGACTGCCACAGCTACCATTAGACCCCGACCCAGTTCAACATTTTGTTGCCCTCTCCCTCCTCTTCAAATCCATACCACCCTTGCCTTCCCTTGTCGCCTGTGCTTCGCGAATCACCTCCCCAAAGTTTCGATCTTTCCACCGCCGCCACGCATGACTCAGACCACCGAACCCGACGAGGCTGCCATCGATTTGCGCGCCTCACGGAGGCTTTCATGGTGGTATAATCTGATTTGAACGAAGTGCTACAGATTTTGCTAGAAATCAAAACCTAGTTTTGAGCAAACGTTGAAGGTAACGACTTTGTTTTTATGAACTAAAAATAACACTTTTAAGTGTTGCAAACTTTGAAAAATCGTATCTTTATTGTGTATTAACGAAATTCGATGAAACATGAGACATCGTGACTGCAAGGACGCTCTCTACATTCTAGATGTGCCCGGGGATTTTTCTGAACTCGCTACTATTTTTAGCAAAGCAACAAACCAATGTGAGATTTCTAAACTGAAATGTGAATGGAAATGTGTTGTATAAATTATATAAGCGAAATATAAATTATACATGTGTTGTATACCTCATGTACATGCGCTGTATAAGTTATATGAGCGAAGTATGAATTATAAATGCATTGTATAAATGATATGTATGTTGGAATGGAAATAAAATATATTTATATACGAATATATATATATATATATACTCCCCTCGTCCACAAACCATGGATGATATTTATAGATTGTGAATTGGCGTGAAAAAATTGGTGGATAATGCGAATGATTGATAGGATTGTTTGTGGTTGATATTGTTTGGATTGTGGTTGAAATATACCATTGTGGTTGAAAAGAAATTAGAATAAATTGTGGAAAAGAAAATCATACTCGTCTGCGTGCAAATTAGATGTATGAAATCCCCATTGTCAAAAACCGCAAGGATTTAAGGTAGAGCGAGGAGCCGTACTCGGGACGGTGCCGATTTTAACTACCCTGCTGTTATGCTGCCGAAATTTTCAATAATATTCATGTGTTAGAATCATTTTCATATGTTGAAATTATTTTCATGTGTTGAAACCATATTCATGCGTTGGAAAATATATTCATGTATAGAATAAATTCTTTAATCAATAAAAATAACATTTTTAACACAAGTATGAAGTAAATAATGCTCATGTGTTGAGAAGTTCATGTGTTGAAAAATAAATTCATGTGTTGAATAAATACATTGTTTTAACAATAAAAATTACATATTTCTTATATGTACTAACAATATAAAATATCCATGTGTGGAAATATTCATGTGTTGAGTTGTTCATGTGTTGAAAAATAAATTCATGTGTTGAATAAATACATTGTTTTAACAATAAAAATTACATCTTTCTTATATGTACGAACTATATAAAATATCCATGTGTGGAAATATTCATGTGTTGAGTTGTTCATGTATTGAAAAAGGTTCATGTGTTGAATAAAAAGATCGAACAATAAAAAATTACATTTTTATTGAGAATATGAAGTGTTAAAAACATTCAAGTGTTGAATAAATATTTTTGATGATAAAAATACCATTTTTATCATGTATATGATTTGCTAAAAATACACAAGTGTTGAAATAAATATTTGTTTGCTATGAATATTATTTTTAACATGTATAGGTACTAAATAAAATAGTCATGTGGTGAAATATATTTTAGTTCGCTAAAAATATCGTTTTTAAATGAAATATGAAGTGTTAAAATAACCACTTGTTCAAATAAATATTCATGAGTTGGAAATATTCATTGGTTAGCTACTAATGTGATTTTCAGCTTATGTATGCAATATTGGAATGAATGATAACGTAAAACCAAATCGAATCAAATATGAAACTGAATTGAAAAATGATAAGTGATTAGAATTGCATACATGTACATGCATATTTATTGAACAGGTTATAGCTAAGAGGCTAGAGAAGAGGAATAAAATTGTGTGCCCGACAAATAGGTACATGTTTACTGTTTTGCTTGGGTGGTGATTTTATGAGCCAATTGGCTTTTTCTTTTTAAGATGAGACGCCTGTGTGGCTGATTGGGGGTTTTCCCGACCCTTCCCGTACAAAGGAGGTTATGGCGAAATTTTCCAAAATTTAAAGGCGTTAGTGAAATATTTGAAGTGAAAACGATATAGAAATTGCCGAAGGAATTATATTTATATATATATATATAAATTATATTAAAATGAATCGAGGCCGAGCAGTTCGCGTTTTGAAATCGTAATTTTAAACGATTATACTCATAGACCCGACCATCGGATTTTGACAAAACTGGAACCTTTGGGTTCGCTTTTGAGAGATCTTTCCAACGATATAAACTTTGTTAAGATCCAACGGTTTGATTTTCAGATATGCGTAAAACAAATTTAGGGAAAAACAGCGCCAGTGCCTCGGCACGACCAGAAACATCGTTTAATTAAATAGGGCCATTTTTAAATAAATAAAAATGGCGATATATTGTTATCAAATATTATTGACGATATAGAATGGAAATAAACCGATTATGCTTGGTTTGCTTTATATTTGATGGTTGAATGTGTTTGACATGAAAATTATACTAAGGAACTAAAATGTGAATGTGAACAATTTAACCATGTGAAGAATTTATATGAAAATCTAAATATACGGTGATTATTTGAAAAAGCCGAGTTAATTCTCATTTCAAATAATCGATAGACGGCAAGAAGTCGAAGAGTTGAAGACGGTTCAAGACCGATGATCTTCACATTGGATGGATGGGCGCTACTGATGCTCATGATTGGAGTAGCTACCTTGAAAGAACTGAAGTGGTAGTCGTCCAGACGTATTTGTTGATTGTACGGATATGCGAGGAATATGGTGCCTCCGGCTTCGTTCAAACCCAGAACGAACTTGTAAATGGATTGTGTGTCTGACAATTTATTTTGTTCTGTGCTGATTGATCTCTATTAAATATATATCTTTTTGGCGGCGGAGAATTTATTCTCTTGCTTAACGCCCTTATCTGAGACGTACGAGCTCAGAGGTTATATATCGATAGAAATCTGTTGCATGGAGTGAATTGCCTGTGTGGCAGGCCTAAGTGGCATATGATCAAGGCTTCTGTTGCAAAGCAAAGTCTTGTGGATGATGATCAAAGAATGGCCTACGTGGCACAGCATTGTGTATAGCGTGGATTCGCAAGCCTCATTCCTCGGTATGAGTCAAAAACGGGATAAGGACCGCTGGGAGAACACGATATTTCTTTCTAGCTACGGTGGTGTTAGTGACTTACCAGCCCTGACATTTATATATACTTTTCACCTGTATGGTTGTTGGAATGCGAGGCGCCTCGATTATAGGTCTTTAAGGACCGGGAAACGTGTGTTCAGGAATTGTTAATCCTCAAAAGTAAGAGAGGACTGGCCCAGTCGATTCCAAGGATCGCTATGTGTGATCCTGAGACATTTGCTAGAGTGTCTCGAACGGAGAGGAGCTTGCCCCTTGCGTCGACTCATGATGGAATCCAATTTCCAATACGAAATTGCGGATTTGATTGTATTACTAGTATGGCAACATAGTGGTATGGGTCACTTATGTCGTCTATGATTGATATTTATGATTGAATTTTCTTTTGAAACATATATGCACTAGTAATAATATCAAAGACTTTTGTTTTATACGTATCAAGCATTTCTTAGCCATTATAAGGTAAAACTCTATCCTCCGGCTTGCGTTGCATTGTGTGATGGGACCTGAGTCTTATAATGGCTTCATTTTTATAAAAAGCTTTGGGATGATTTAATAATTTACTTTATTTCATGCACTAGCAATCATTGGAGTAAACCCGTTCCGCGAAAGTGGCGTGGTCCTCTGATTTGCCTTATTATTTTTGTGTAATTAGTTAAGTAGATTTCTCATACCAGTCCCATGATTGACTCATAGTTTGTTTCACCTTGCAAACTCGGGTGCCCTTATTTTCACACGGGCAGCCTAGTATCAGGTAGTTGGACGTGTTTTGGCTTTGCACTGCAGCAGGAGTGCATCTTTTGCTTCATGGCGGGGCTTGACTACACAATGTTGACTATTGATTTTTCCGCCATTATTATATATGTATATGATTCCGCCTCTGGCGATGTAGACTGATGTTTCTTTTATGTACTCTCTATGTATATGTACCGCTTATGGCGATGTAGACTGATCATGTACTTTTATGCACTAAGTTGTATCCTACACTGTGCTCTCTGATGTTGTGATATGTATGATTCCGCTGTCATATTTGTGTAAATTATTCTATTTCCTGCTTATGCTATTATCTGTATTCTGCTAATGATGATTAATGTGTTATATTCCAATGATTATCCTTAACACTGTCGTACGGGGTTTTGGGATCATCACATATGTCAATCGATTGGTTGACAGACTGTTGTAAGCGTTAATTATTTATATTTAACGCTTATGCAGTTGTGTAATGCTCTCTAGATGATGGTTGACTATGTTTGATTATTGTTGTGTACATGTGTGTTTGAAATCCATATAAATAAAATTATATGGTAATTGGCTGTGTTTGATTCCAATTCGGAAAGAGCGAATATTTTAAATTAACGAATATTTTAAAATGACGAATAATGAATATTTTAAAATAATATTCAGTAATGGGTCAAAATATGATTTTGATGTCTGATTTGGGATGGACACAAAATTGTTGAAATACATGAAGCCGTGTTGATTAGATTAATGCCATTTTGACGTGAACGATATCTATATCAATTTTATTCATTTTTATAATGAATATCGAAAAGGAAACGATTTCAAAATCTGATATTTTGAAAATATTATCATTTTTACATTATAATGATAAGGAAAATTCAATTTTGATTTTAAATTGAAAATGAAGTTAGAATTGTTTTAAAATGAATTTATAAAATATGTTTTAAATGGAAATCAACGAAATATATATAACATATATATTATATATATTTAATGGCCTGAATAGAATGCGCCACGCTGCGGTAGTTCACGAATTTCGACCATTGACTTCGAATTGACATACGGGAGATCCGACCGTTGGATTCTCCTAAAACCAGAACTGTTGGGTTCGTATCGAAAAGAGCTTTCCAATGAATACAAGAGATTTGAAATCTAATAGTTGGATTTGGAATTATGTCCAAATCAAATTTGAAAAAGGTCATTGTAAGTGCAGTTCGATGACCGTATATGGAAATCGACTGAAAGGGCCTTAATAAAATTATTAAAAATATTAATAATTTGTGTAAAATAAAAATAAATGATCTAGAAAGATTTCGGATGAAAAATTCCATATTTGTAAAGATAAAAATATATTTTGTTCAAAATGAACTAGTTATTAACTAGTATAATAATCCAATATTTTTTAAGAAATAAAAACGGATTTGAATTGGTTTTAAAATAACCAGAAATTTCCAATAAATAAATTGGAATGGAAATAATCTTCGGAATATTTTGGTATTGGATTTCAAGATTATACAGATGTTATTATGGGAATTTGGAAGATACAGATATCTTTATTCCCAATACGATATCCGTTGGTTTCAGAATTTAGTATTGAATATAAGCCGATATAATTTTTATTCAGAGCCTTATATTTAATATCAAATAGTATTTTTGGTTTGTCATGAATGATGTCTTCATTAACACTGTTCTTAAACCCAGTTGAGAAAAGAATAAATCTTTTAATTAAGATTTGGAGAAATTTACCAATTAATTAATATTTAATTGGAATTGAATTGAAATTGGATTTTGGGTTTGTCGTGAATGGTGTTTTTATTAACACCGTTCTTAAAACCCATGTGAAAATAATAAATCTTTTCATTAAGATTTAAAGAAGAATTACCAATTAATTAACATTTAAATGGAATTGAAAATGGAATGTGAATTGGGTTTATTATGAATTGTGTTTTTAACGACATTCGTTCTTCAACCCGATTTATAGTGAAATGTGATTTGGAATTTATAAATCTTTTTATTAAGATTTAACGGGAATTTTCCAAAGTAAAGTTTTCCAATTTAATATATTAAATTGGAATTGAATGGAATTCGATTTGGTAATAATCGAAGTGAGCTTCTGTGAAAGAAGACAATTAATATATATGGAATTTAAAAGGCTTTGTCATTATTCCATTTATATTATTAGTCGGATATGGAAATTGATATCGATTATATATTGATTGATTTTCCGTGAAGATTCCATAATTAATGGAATGTGATTTGGGTTTATCGTCAACTGTGTTTAAATGACATTAGTTCTTTAACCCAGTTAAAGACAAGCTTACATGTCTAACATTGTATTTAGAACTGTATGGTTGATCTCTGCTAAATATATATATGTTTGGTGGTGGAGAATTTATTCTCTTTCTTAACACCCTTCTCTAAGACGTACGAGCTTAGAGGTTATATATAGGTAGAAATCAATAGTACGGTGTAGATTGTCGATGCGGCATGTTTGATTTTCCAAAGTTAAATAACCATTAATATTGATTTTTGGAAAGATTAAAACTAAGTGGAGTTTTAAAGAATCTTTAATTAGATTGGAATGTGAATGTAATAATTTGAATTATCAAATTTAGGAAATGATCGAGAATGGAGTATTACTAGTTTTGCTCCAAGCGATAGTTAAATCTTTAATTAGATTTGGATGTGAAATGGTAATTAAATTTACCGATAACACCGTGGTGTTAGATTTGGAGTATTACCATTTTTGCTCCATGGGATGAATAGGTTGGGATTGGGAAATTAAACAAATGATTACTCGGTAAGGTTCGCTAATCCCGACTAGTTGATAAACCTTAATTTGGTTTGAATTGATATCCAAAGGTAGATTAAAGAATAAATTTGAAAAAAAATATCTTTGATGAAAATTAATGGGAACCTTTCCCTAATGATGTGAATGTTTGAATAAAAGAATATTCTAAATTGGAATGAGGCGTATGTGATGTTTGCGTAGCACTTATTTATTATATGCGCGAGTTATTCGGAAAGGTCGGGTTTATAACCATTCTGAATAACTGATTCGACGATAAGTCGACGATGAAGACGATGGTTGAAGATCGGAGGTCTTCACATCGTTTGGACGATTACTGATGTCTTGATCGAGTTGTACACCCAAGACAAGGAAATAAGTGGTGATTGTCCAGACGTACTTGAAAATCGACCGGATTTGCGAGGACCTCTCTCCTGTATTGGACATATGGGACGAGGAATAAGGTGCCTCCGGTTTCATTCAGACCCAAAACGAACTTGTAAATGGATGTGTGTCTGACATTGTATTTTATTCTATGTTGATTAATCTCTATTAAATATATATATATATATCTGTTTGGTGGTGGAGAATTTATTCTCTTGCTTAACACCCTTCTCTGTGACGTACGAGCTCAGAGGTTATATATCGATAGACATCAGTCGCATGGAGTGAATTGCCTGTGTGGCATGCTGAGATGCAAATGATCAAGGCTTCTGTTGAAAAGCAGAGTCCTGTGGTTGATGATCAAAGCACGACCTTAATATAGCATAGCTTTGTGTATAGCGTTAATTCGCGAGCCTCACACCTCGGTATGAGTCAAAAAAAAGATAAGGGACCCAAGAAGGACATGACGTTTCTTTCTAGCTATGGGTGGTGTCATCGTATGGAGCCCAGACATTTATTATTTTTACCTATGTGGTTGTTGAATTGCGAGGCGTCTCGGATATATCGATTACTACGGAGCCGATGGATATAGGTCCTATAGGACCAGGAAACGTGTGTTCAGGAATAACTAATCCTCAAATGTAAGGGAGGACCGGCCTTAGAGGATCCAGTGGTTTCCCAGCGTGTGTAGTCCCGAGGCATTTTGTAACACCACGAATTTTCTGTGAACATAAGAGTAACAAATCAGAGAATAATTAAATTGTAACAAAATAATTAAGGGAAACGGGTTGCACCATTGTGTTCGTCTCGAAATTCTGTTTGGGATAGAGTCCAAGTTAGCGTAAATCGGACTCCGTACGAAGAAGATATGGCCTTCAGAAGTTTCAGTAAAAATCAGCCCGGAATTCAAAATTCAGATTCGAAATTCAAAAACAGACACCCGGGCTGGGCGCTTCCTGTCTAGGGCCCAGGTCGACACTAGGGTCAACCTGGGGGTCGACCTGGGTAAACAGGTTGACACTAGGGTCGACCCTAGGGTCGACCTCCCCCTCCCCCCTTTTCCAGATCTGTAGACAGATCCATTTTTATGCACCTGGACGCCTTTCTGACCGGATTCGTGAACTCTAACCTATTTAAACACCCCCAAACCTAGCTTTCTCTCCACACAATTTCATTCTGCCTATACTCTGCCTCTATTCTAATTAAAAATAAAAATGGTGTCGCTACTCTGCTAGAATCAATACTAAAACTAGTACATCTTCTTCCAATCTGAATAGAATTATAAGAAAATCAATTCTAATCGATAGTCTACGCCAAAGGAGCGCTATTCAGTGTCAGAATAAAGATCCCTGAAATCAAGATTTACCTTTTAAATTGTGAGTACAGTTATTTTCAGATATAAACTTTTATTATCATCTTGGCATGGTTATAAATCTGAATCTGAGGTATGCATATTCTTATCTGTCAGATCTGTTTTATCTGTCAGATCTGTCAGATCTTGGCATGGTTATAAATCTGAATCTGAGGTATGCATAATCTTAGGCGTAAAGATCTATATTAAAATAGGTTAAGTATTAATGTGAATGCGCCTAAATATGGATTTTAGGATATTTGGCATCATAGGCTATAATTTGGCATAATTCATATTGTTTTGGACTTTTTAGAGAATATTCTGTGTTGTGCAAAGTTTAATTAGAATTTGGGGCATATGTCGTATTATGAATTATGACCATGATTTAGGCATGTAAATTTGCGCAAGATATGTAAACAGAACTTTAAGAAATATTTAATCCGTTAAATCTGTTGAATTGCCTAATCTGCTAATCTGTTATCTGCTAAATCTGTTGAACTGCTTAATCTGCTAAATTTGTTATCTGCTTAATCTGTTGAACTGCTTAATCTGCTAAATCTGTTATCTGCTTAATCTGTTGAATTGACTAATTTGCTAAATCTGTTGAATTTCCTAATCTGCTAAAATTGTTATCTGCTAAATCTGTTGAGTTGTTTAATCTGTTGAAAGCTGAATAATTATAAATTGGAGGCTCGATCTAAAATTGAGCAAAACATGTTAATAGAACTTTAAATAATCTACCGTAACTTGTAAATAAGTTAAATCTGCTAAATAGACATAATTAGTCTGATATTTTCTGTAATGTGGCTATGACACGACGTTAGACTCCATTTGCGGTAGAAGCCTGTCCGGAACCAACCGGCTTAACTAGCGACCGCAAACTGTCAGTCAAATGTGAGAGGTCGTAGGCATAACTAAAATATACTTAGACATGAGGTTAGGTCTGGCTTGTGGCAGAAGTCTGCCCGGAACTGCCCGGCATATCCAACGGCCACAAGCTACCGACCTAATGTGAGAGGTCTGTGCATTAATAATTAATGCAAATCTAAGATAAATATGATACCTAAAACGTGTTGGGTGGATAGAGTTAAAACAATTGGACAGATGAATCTAATAAACCAGTTTCGTAAATCTGTAGGCCCGATACAAATTTAGGTAAAATAATCTGTAAGTCTGTTAATCTGTATATCTGATCCGTTAGTCTGAAAACTTGTTAATCTGTATATATGATCCGTTAGTCTGAATACTTGTTAACTTGATTGTCTGATCTGTGAACTAATAACCTGAGCTCTGTCTGAAATCTGTCAACAAGTTAATCTGAAATCTGTTAGTCTGGGGACACATGGTTAGGTGGGGAAATACTTGTGTCATCTGTTGTTTGGGATCCATATTAGTCAGTAACCCTTTCTGGTATCAAAACTTTGACCCCAGACTATGTAAGGATCCGGGCATGCTTACTGAACTAATTATAAGCGGTTCATTCTGATAATGGCGAGGCGTGTTGATGGTGCGTTCCAACCGGGTCATGTGCGTGCATGGATCCGGTCTGCTCTGAGGATGTAAGACACCATGACATCTGTAAATGGGTCTGTGCCAATAGGTTTCCACTTTAGGGAGTGATACACCCAACCGTGGGGCCGATACAGGGTATTTATGTAGTAGGGGCCGATCGCTTGGGGTAAGACTTAGGGTACACTTAGTTCTGTCTGTTTATGTTGGTACCGCCTGTTTCTACTGGGTGGTAACACATGTTTGTTTTTGTGTGGTACCGTCTGTTGGGGTGGTAAAGGCCCATTACTAGTGTACACCTAATTCTAACATTCTGTTTCCATAAGGATTATTCTGTTTCCATCTCTGATTCCGTTTCCGATTCTATTTCCGTACCTTCTTTCTGTTGGGGTGGTAAAGGCCCATTAGTTGGGTGGTAAAGGCCCATTATTAGTATTCTGCTTCTGTACCTTCTGTTTGTTCGGGTGGTAAAGGCCCAGTACTAGCATTCCGTTTCTGTAGAGATTATTCTGTTTCCATTTCTATTTCAGTTTAGACATTATGGTAACACCTAATCCTGATATACTAGTATTAGTGCAGAGAAGTGAAGACTAAGTAAGAAGCTTAGCTTAGTCTCTATCATTCTGTTAACCTGCTATTCCTGTTACGTTTATCTCTCATCCAGTTTTATTTTCATGTCATGATACTATTATCTGTTTATATACTAAAAGTCACTAGACTCACCAGACTAATGTCTGACCTAGTTTGTTTCGCCTCTTTTCTTTCCGTCCCCCCCCCCCCCCCCCCCCGGGTGCTTAGGGTGGAAACGTAGGAGCTTGATTCAGATTCTCTCTGCTTGAAGTGTTTGAAGAGTATTGCTTGGCTTTGGCTCTATCTTTCCATGGCAATTTATGTTGGGGATTATGATTTTAAAACTATGAGTTCTGAAGGCTTTTGTACAAGACCAATATTTTGTACTTGATTTCTGATATTGTGATTTGAAAAGATGTAACCAAACTTATTTCTGTTTCTGTTGTAATAAAGTTATAAATTTTTCAAGTACTTCTTTATCTGTCTTGTAAATTTCTGTTCTGTCTACTAAAACGCTCCATCAAAGTTAAGGCATTCCCTTTGTGAGTGACCTTAACGGAGGTGGGGTGTTACACTTGGTATCAGAGCTGAAGGTTACCGGATTTGATAAAAGTTTTTGAAAACTATTTTCAAAAATGTTTAAAAAGGAAGTATTTTCAAAAGTAGAGTTTATTTTGAAAAACATAATCCCCAAAGCCATAGCCTATCTTTCTATCCTTTGTTTTGAATCTTTCCTTTTCTTTCGTTTCAGAATGTCTGGGGATCTTAACCTTCCGGAGGGCGTATCGATACCTGGCTGGTTCAGGAGGTACCCAGAAGCTAGGGCTAATGATGCGGGCCCAACAAACGTCCCTCCTCCCCCAACAAACGTTCCTCCTCCTCCTCCGCACGTGAATACTTTCCCGAAGATATGTAGAGACTTTCGAGCCATGGGTGGGAAGAACTTTAATGGAACTGAATCCTTCGTGGAGGCAAGGAACTAGCTCAAAAAAACTGCGGATTTGTTCGTTATCTTCGAGGTGTACGATAGGCAGAAGATACAATTGGCGGTATGGTTGCTTAAGGACAAAGCCTCTTTTTGGTGGGAGGTCACAAATGGAGAGCGTCTGGTAGAGAGATGGATGGATTTCTGGCATAGGTTCGAGATGAAATTTCTCTCACGAGCAGAAGAAAGTTTATACGTAGAGAGGTTCTTGGCGTTGAAGCAGGGAAACTTATCAGTAAGAGAGTACGTCAACAAGTTTAATCAGTTGGCGAGATTCGGCTTTGATGTGGTAAATACACCGCATAAAAAGGCACTGAGGTTTGCTAAAGGTTTGAATGAGCCGCTACACGGATTGGCGATGTCCCACATTCCTATGGGGGCTACCTTCGAGAAATTGGTGGACATGGTGTTAATGCATAAAGAGGAAGCCGAAAGTAAAAAGAA
>JASFAX010003671.1:5000-7500 GCA_030737875.1 Allium sativum
CCTCACCCTCCCCCCCCAATATAGGAATATATGGAATTTAGCCTAATATGACCCCGGTAGTCCAAAGTGTCTCTGCTACGTAGGTAAATCCGACCACATTTTTTTTTGTGATTTTGCCATGTAGTCACTGTGGTTTTGAGTGATCCGCATGTGTTTTCCGAATCTGGCACTTTGCCAAGTGCCAAATCTGGTACTTTGTCAAATCTGGTACTTTGCCAAATCCAAGGCGTGCGGAGCCCGATTAGCACACGTGAAAATTCAATGTTTCACCGTGTTTTTCAGCCTGGTACTTTGGCAAACCTGGTACTTTGCCAAGTGCCAAATCTGATACTTTGCCAAATCCAAGCTGTGCCAAGCCCGATTAGCACACGTGAAAATCTAACGTTTCACCGTGTTTTTCACCATTTTTTGAGTGCCAAATCTGGTACTTTGGCAAATGTGGTACTTTGCCAAATCCAAGGCGTGCGGAGCCCGATTAGCACACGCGAAAATTCGATGTTTCACCGTGTTTTTCAGCCTGGTACTTTGGCCAACCTGGTACTTTGCCAAGTGCCAAATCTGGTACTTTGCCAAATGCAAGGCGTGCGGAGCCCGATTAGCACACGTGAAAATTCAATGTTTCACCGTGTTTTTCAGCCTGGTACTTTGGCAAACCTGGTACTTTGCCAAGTGCCAAATCTGGTACTTTGCCAAATCCAAGCTGTGCCAAGCTCGATGCGCACACGTGAAAATCCAGTGTTTCACCGTGTTTTTCACCATTTTTTGAGTGCCAAATCTGGTACTTTGGCAAATCTGGTACTTTGCCAAATCCAAGGCGTGCCAAGCCCGATGCGCACACGTGAAAATTCAATGTTTCACCGTGTTTTTCAGCCTGGTACTTTGGCAAACCTGGTACTTTGCCAAGTGCCAAATCTGGTACTTTGCCAAATCCAAGGCGTGCGGAGCCCGATTAGCACACGTGAAAATTCAATGTTTCACCGTGTTTTTCAGCCTGGTACTTTGGCAAACCTGGTACTTTGCCAAGTGCCAAATCTGGTACTTTGCCAAATCCAAGGCGTGCGGAGCCCGATTAGCACACGTGAAAATTCGATGTTTCACCGTGTTTTTAAGCCCTTTTTGAGTGCCAAATCTGGTACTTTGCAAAGTGCCAAATCTGGTACTTTGCCAAACCTGGTACTTTGCCAAAACCAAGCCGTGCCGAGCCCGATGCGCACACGTGAAAATCCAATGTTTTACCATGTTTTTCAGTCTTTTTTGAGTGCCAAAATCTGGTACTTTGGCAAATTTGGTACTTTGGCAAATTTGGTACTTTGCCAAATCCAAGGCGTGCCGAGCCCGATTAGCACACGCGAAAATTCGATGTTTCACCGTATTTTTCAGCCTGGTACTTTGGCAAACCTGGTACTTTGCCAAGTGCCAGATCTGGTACTTTGCCAAATCCAAGGCGTGCCAAGCCCGATGAGCACACGTAAAAATTCAATGTTTCACCATGTTTTTAAGCCTTTTTTGAGTGCCAAATCCGGTACTTTGCAAAGTGCCGAATCTGGTACTTTGCCAAACCTGGTACTTTGCCAAAACGAAGCCGTGCCGAGCCCGATGCGCACACGTGAAAATCCAATGTTTCACCTTGTTTTTCACTATTTTTTGAGTGCCAAATCTGGTACTTTGCCAAATCCAAGGCGTGCCAAGCCCGATGCGCACACGTCGATATCAAGTGTTTCACCGTGTTTTTCAGTCTTTTTTGAGTGCCAAAATCTGGTACTTTGGCAAATTTGGTACTTTGCCAAATCCAAGGCGTGCCGAGCCCGATTAGCACACGCGAAAATTCGATGTTTCACCGTATTTTTCAGCCTGGTACTTTGGCAAACCTGGTACTTTGCCAAGTGCCAGATCTGGTACTTTGCCAAATCCAAGGCGTGCCAAGCCCGATGAGCACACGTAAAAATTCAATGTTTCACCATGTTTTTAAGCCTTTTTTGAGTGCCAAATCCGGTACTTTGCAAAGTGCCGAATCTGGTACTTTGCCAAACCTGGTACTTTGCCAAAACGAAGCCGTGCCGAGCCCGATGCGCACACGTGAAAATCCAATGTTTCACCTTGTTTTTCACTATTTTTTGAGTGCCAAATCTGGTACTTTGCCAAATCCAAGGCGTGCCAAGCCCGATGTGCACACGTCGATATCCAGTGTTTCACCGTGTTTTTCAGCCTGGTACTTTGGCAAACCTGGTACTTTGTCAAGTGCTAAATCTGGTAATTCGCCAAATCCAAGTCGTGCCAAGCCCGATGAGCACACGTGAAAATCCAATGTTTCACCGTGTTTTCAAGCCTTTTTTGAGTGCCAAACCTGGTACTTTGCCAAATCTTCTACTTCGGTAAATCTGGTAATTTGCCAAATCCAAGACGTGCCAAGCCCGATGCGCACACGTGAACACCATTAACTCGAACACCTTTACCAGAAAGCTGGTCAACCGATCGCGTTTGAGGCTTCGCTGCGGAGGTT
>JASFAX010003671.1:37500-41816 GCA_030737875.1 Allium sativum
AAGATTCCCGTAATCGCCCATGTTTCTGCTTGATACGTCCAGTTTTCAAAAAAACTGGGAAATCTCGCCAGAACCGAACTTTCCCATGAGCGGCCACGTTTCACCAGGGTTTCTGCTTGATACGTCCTATTTTCGAAAAAACCGGAAAAATCCAGCCAAAACCAAGCTTTCCTGTAATTGCCCACATTTCAGCATGGTTCTAGCAAGATTTGGCCAGTTTTCGGAAAAACTGGTGAAATCCAACCAAAACCATACTTTTCCGAGATCGCAACAAAAATATTTTTAAAAATATTTTTAAAAAATTTGGGGAGGGCACTTCCATCGAAAACATTTTCAAAAAATTTTTTTTTAAATTTTTTTTTTTTAAAATATTTAAAAATTAATATTTTTAAATATTTAAAAAAAAAAAAAATTTCTCCGAAAAATCCACACAAAAAAATTTTGTTGATCAACCAACGTTTCAGCTTGCGTTTTGCCTGATCCATTTTGGTCAATCCTTCCCCTTCCTCCTCCTCACCCTCCCCCCCCAATATAGGAATATATGGAATTTAGCCTAATATGACCCCGGTAGTCCAAAGTGTCTCTGCTACGTAGGTAAATCCGACCACATTTTTTTTTGTGATTTTGCCATGTAGTCACTGTGGTTTTGAGTGATCCGCATGTGTTTTCCGAATCTGGCACTTTGCCAAGTGCCAAATCTGGTACTTTGTCAAATCTGGTACTTTGCCAAATCCAAGGCGTGCGGAGCCCGATTAGCACACGTGAAAATTCAATGTTTCACCGTGTTTTTCAGCCTGGTACTTTGGCAAACCTGGTACTTTGCCAAGTGCCAAATCTGATACTTTGCCAAATCCAAGCTGTGCCAAGCCCGATTAGCACACGTGAAAATCTAACGTTTCACCGTGTTTTTCACCATTTTTTGAGTGCCAAATCTGGTACTTTGGCAAATGTGGTACTTTGCCAAATCCAAGGCGTGCGGAGCCCGATTAGCACACGCGAAAATTCGATGTTTCACCGTGTTTTTCAGCCTGGTACTTTGGCCAACCTGGTACTTTGCCAAGTGCCAAATCTGGTACTTTGCCAAATGCAAGGCGTGCGGAGCCCGATTAGCACACGTGAAAATTCAATGTTTCACCGTGTTTTTCAGCCTGGTACTTTGGCAAACCTGGTACTTTGCCAAGTGCCAAATCTGGTACTTTGCCAAATCCAAGCTGTGCCAAGCTCGATGCGCACACGTGAAAATCCAGTGTTTCACCGTGTTTTTCACCATTTTTTGAGTGCCAAATCTGGTACTTTGGCAAATCTGGTACTTTGCCAAATGCAAGGCGTGCGGAGCCCGATTAGCACACGTGAAAATTCAATGTTTCACCGTGTTTTTCAGCCTGGTACTTTGGCAAACCTGGTACTTTGCCAAGTGCCAAATCTGGTACTTTGCCAAATCCAAGGCGTGCGGAGCCCGATTAGCACACGTGAAAATTCAATGTTTCACCGTGTTTTTCAGCCTGGTACTTTGGCAAACCTGGTACTTTGCCAAGTGCCAAATCTGGTACTTTGCCAAATCCAAGGCGTGCGGAGCCCGATTAGCACACGTGAAAATTCGATGTTTCACCGTGTTTTTAAGCCCTTTTTGAGTGCCAAATCTGGTACTTTGCAAAGTGCCAAATCTGGTACTTTGCCAAACCTGGTACTTTGCCAAAACCAAGCCGTGCCGAGCCCGATGCGCACACGTGAAAATCCAATGTTTTACCATGTTTTTCAGTCTTTTTTGAGTGCCAAAATCTGGTACTTTGGCAAATTTGGTACTTTGGCAAATTTGGTACTTTGCCAAATCCAAGGCGTGCCGAGCCCGATTAGCACACGCGAAAATTCGATGTTTCACCGTATTTTTCAGCCTGGTACTTTGGCAAACCTGGTACTTTGCCAAGTGCCAGATCTGGTACTTTGCCAAATCCAAGGCGTGCCAAGCCCGATGAGCACACGTAAAAATTCAATGTTTCACCATGTTTTTAAGCCTTTTTTGAGTGCCAAATCCGGTACTTTGCAAAGTGCCGAATCTGGTACTTTGCCAAACCTGGTACTTTGCCAAAACGAAGCCGTGCCGAGCCCGATGCGCACACGTGAAAATCCAATGTTTCACCTTGTTTTTCACTATTTTTTGAGTGCCAAATCTGGTACTTTGCCAAATCCAAGGCGTGCCAAGCCCGATGCGCACACGTCGATATCAAGTGTTTCACCGTGTTTTTCAGTCTTTTTTGAGTGCCAAAATCTGGTACTTTGGCAAATTTGGTACTTTGCCAAATCCAAGGCGTGCCGAGCCCGATTAGCACACGCGAAAATTCGATGTTTCACCGTATTTTTCAGCCTGGTACTTTGGCAAACCTGGTACTTTGCCAAGTGCCAGATCTGGTACTTTGCCAAATCCAAGGCGTGCCAAGCCCGATGAGCACACGTAAAAATTCAATGTTTCACCATGTTTTTAAGCCTTTTTTGAGTGCCAAATCCGGTACTTTGCAAAGTGCCGAATCTGGTACTTTGCCAAACCTGGTACTTTGCCAAAACGAAGCCGTGCCGAGCCCGATGCGCACACGTGAAAATCCAATGTTTCACCTTGTTTTTCACTATTTTTTGAGTGCCAAATCTGGTACTTTGCCAAATCCAAGGCGTGCCAAGCCCGATGTGCACACGTCGATATCCAGTGTTTCACCGTGTTTTTCAGCCTGGTACTTTGGCAAACCTGGTACTTTGTCAAGTGCTAAATCTGGTAATTCGCCAAATCCAAGTCGTGCCAAGCCCGATGAGCACACGTGAAAATCCAATGTTTCACCGTGTTTTCAAGCCTTTTTTGAGTGCCAAACCTGGTACTTTGCCAAATCTTCTACTTCGGTAAATCTGGTAATTTGCCAAATCCAAGACGTGCCAAGCCCGATGCGCACACGTGAACACCATTAACTCGAACACCTTTACCAGAAAGCTGGTCAACCGATCGCGTTTGAGGCTTCGCTGCGGAGGTTTCGTAAATTTCACGGGTAAATGCTTGAAATTCCATAGGCTTAGATTTCAGTGTCAGCGCACGTTACAGCTTGCTTTTCGCCTGGTCCGCTCTTCCAATATAAAATCCAGGCACAATGGGCTTTTCGTATAAGTCCACGGAATTATATTTCGGTGGTCGGTCGATCGATGTACCTATTGGATTACTCATTGTCCCATTTTTCTGTCTGTGGCTACTGACCAAGGAATTTGGCACTTAGTGTTTAGATGCGGATCATGTTCAACCGAAAAGATTCCGACAAAACTTGCGGTCTTTGAACGGATCACGTTCCACCTACTGAAAAGTCGTTCTTCTTTCTAAACCCGCTCACTTCCCCAAACTGAGTATGGGAACTTTTCGAACCTTCGTCGAAGTGACCGCCTTAGTGTGGAGCGCCTCGGCTATAGTGGAAATTTCATTACGTCTCACGTTCCAAGTTCCAGCGTGAATCTTGTGTGCTCCGGCCGAGGTGTGCTGGTACACAAATCCTTGGTTGTATTTTATTTACATCATAGACGCAGTTATTTCCATCATCGCCTTCGGAGCGCAAGTTCGACAGCCTATAATTTAATCTTAAGTACCAGAGTATGATGGGACTTGCGGTCGAACCCGTGTTTCACGAGGTGATAGCGGCCCCTTTTTACTGAATAAACGGCAACCCTCAAGTGTTCAACCTCGTGTTTTTTTCTCACCTTATGGTGGGTTGGGAGGGAGGGGGTAATCTATGCGACTAAGGGCTGGATCTCAGTGGATCGTGGCAGCAAGGCCACTCTACCACTTACAATGCCCCATCGTGTATTTAAGTCGTCTGCAAAGGATTCAATCAATGGACCTTACGGAATTTCAATCTAAGGAAGACCCTACGACGAATACGTCGAGCGGGCCTAGTCCTTCGGCATGTGCCCATGGGAATGCTTTCGCACACCTACTGTGGGTCGGGACAAGGTCATTGAGATTAAGCGCCGCTTCTCTAGCCTGGATTCTGACTTAGAGGCGTTCAGTCATAATCCGACACACGGTAGCTTCGCGCCACTGGTTTTTCGACCAAGCGCGATGACCAAATGTGTGAATCAACGGTTCCTCTCGTACTAGGTTGAATTACTATCGCAACGCAATCATCAGTAGGGTAAAACTAACCTGTCTCACGACGGTCTAAACCCAGCTCACGTTCCCTATTGGTGGGTGAACAATCCAACACTTGGTGAATTCTGCTTCACAATGATAGGAAGAGCCGACATCGAAGGATCAAAAAGCAACGTCGCTATGAACGCTTGGCTGCCACAAGCCA
>JASFAX010003672.1:0-41814 GCA_030737875.1 Allium sativum
AAGTTTCATGCCTTTTTACATATGTCAAGATCTAGCTAAAATTACATGTATCAAGTTTTATACCCAATAAACCCAAATCCGATGATTCATGATGTAGTTATCCCAAACTATAATCTTTTTATTTCAATACATGCCAGTTGCCCTAGTTCATAATACATGTTTATGCCAATTATAAAGTTTACAATCGCTTTCGTGCTCAAATTTCCAAGTCTACACATGCCTAATTAACATAAGCCCAATCTTTTGATTTAATTTACATAGGCTCCAAAACTCGTAATTTTATTTTACATGCCAAATTACATACATGTTATATATACCAAATTTCATGTTACATTACATAGATCCAATTGGTGTCGAATTCCATGTATATAATATTTATGCAAATTTTATCATAACAGGATTATACCAAAATTTACAGATCTACCCCAAACTTGCAAATAAAATGATAACATCCAATTTCATGTTGCCAATTATTAATCATATTCTTATATGCAATAATCCCATTATTCCCCCGTATACATCTCGTATGCGAATCGCGATTTTAGGCCAAGGTCCGAAGTTGACCAAGGTTCATCAAAAGAAAATAAATAGGGGAAGGTAGAAATTTGCATAATAAATAGATCAGAGAGAAAACAACATCATGATAGGCATAAAGATTACAACTTGATGATATCATCATTTCGCATCAAGGAAACTGCTGAATAAATCACAAACTTGTCATGAGAATAAAGGTAGACAAGTCTCAAAGCTAAAGATTCAAAAAGCAACAGGAATAGATCATACTTAATCCAATTCCACTTTAATTCATGGCCACATTATAATTAAATATTTAAATCAGAAAGCAACTAGAACATACAGAGAACGACTAATGAATTAAGAAGTGAATTTGTCTTAGAAAGTTGAAGTGTCATTGATCTATCCCCTTGAATTTGTTGTAGAAGCATTGATCTTTGATTTGATTTGGGTTTGAACGCTTAAGCTTTAATTTGGAGATGGCGGCCATGGCTCCAGAGAGATTCCAGCAGCATTTAGGTGTCATATGAATTTGTGTGAGTTAGGCTAGGTCTAGGTGTTCTTTTATAGGTGTAGCAATTCATTTCAGCCATCGGATTAACCCTAAAACCCATCCGGACCATCAAAACTCATCCCGGGCCTCAAAAATGGGTTCTGGGCAACCCCAGGCCAAATAGGTCGACCTGTACAGAGGGGGGGTCGACACTATAGTCGACCTGGGGGCGCAGGTCGACTATAAAGTCGACACTATGGTCGACTTGGGCCAGTGTGCCAGAAAGTCTGCTGAAATCTTGTTTTGGCCATATCTTGGTCATACGGACTCCGATTTTTGAAAACTCGAACTCTATTTTGCGTATTTTTCCGAGAGGAACACAATGGTGATATCCATTTTACCTAATTCCTGATTTTTGAATTAGTTATCCTTATTTTACTATCTTTTCCGTTGCATACGCTGTTATCGAACTAATTTTTCTTCTCTTCCATGCATTAATTAATTCTCCTTATGCATCACCATTATTTACCTATCATAAGCATATTTTCATATATTTTATTTCATTTTTAATTATATTAAAAAAAAATACAGGGTGTTACATTCTCCCCTCCTTAAAGGATTTCATCCCCGAAATCTTCAAGTTAAGAAGAATGTGTCCAACCATCCATCATCCATCTACTCAATCATCAATCACTGGCATTCATTGTCCTTAAGAGATTTCTAATGCTGTATGAACATATGCAAGAAGTGTGTCTATATGTTCCTTTTCTAATGCAAATGATCAGGCCTGATTGGTCTTTTAAATGCAAAATATGTTTAGTGCCATGAGTCCAACATGTATGCAAATAATCCTAGTCACGTAAACACTATATGTGTGCACAAACATCCATCCATATGCAACATCCACATGATAAAACATTTAATTTCATCCATAAACAAGTATAAACACTCATGCATATGCAATATGAAAGGTGATTGAGCCGATCTAGTGCCTGATGTGTGTAAATGCATCCACGAGCAACCACTAGCAACCACTTGCAGCCACTTGCAACCATCAATCGTAACATGTCTCAAACACATGTTTACACCCAATTGTTCCTATCTAAAGGTATAGTCGAATGATAGAAGCAAGTAAAAATTTTGTGCCCATTAGGCAATGTCAAAACTGGAAGTCTACGCCACGTATATTATGATTAGGAGAAGAACACCCTAAGCATCAGCCCCGAAGTCCGAAATCAACATCAGACTGACACCCAAAGAATTACTCAACCAAACCAATATATATATATATATATATATATGTTTCTAGGAAACTAAGCATGACAGACTCCTTTTAGGTCACAAGAAATCCCTTCTTAAAACTAACCCAAAAAGTTTAGTCAACCCAACGAACACCCTCAAGCCCCAACATGTGTTACTAACAGACGAATCATACTCCCTATGAGGTTCGCAATAGAAATAGGATTGAGAATAGGACCGAGAGGATATACACAAAAGATAGCATGTGAGTAAGCTCTATAGGAAAAGAGAGATCATGGATATACTCTTAAAAAGAGATATGATGCGCGAATCTAGTCTTCAATCTTCTAAGTCGCATTTCCTTGAGCTTAACTCCATTGTGCTTTGACCGTCTTTAATTTCACAATTTCGTAGCATCTTAATTCTTGTTTCCAAAATATGAGTTGGAACCCATTTCACTATTGCCTCTCGTTCCACTTTCACTTATTCTCCTTTTTGTATACTCGGCTTACACATAACAGCGTACTCATGGTTTCACACAAGCTCTCCAAAATTTACTAGAAAGTATTCCACATAGATGAACTATCTCTTGGAAATAAATGCCAACCATGTTGCCAAATGTACTTACTAAGGTGATTCTCTACAACTCATGCATAAGCGAAATGACCCATCCGCCTTAGTGGCGAACACTACTCGATTGGATTAAAATTACCAATAAATGTGTCAAGAGATTCTAGGAAACAAATCATGATAGAACCCTAAAGGTTACCTGCGACTTCGAGGGTATTACCGAGGCAAGTCAAGAGTCTAACTACTCTCTTTTCATAACCGAGAAGGTCACCCTTACTGGATAACCACTCCATCGCTAGAATCAACCCATAGCCCAAAACATAAACATTACTTCTAGACTCAACACCTAGCATAGACATTCTCAAATCCAACAAGTCATGAATAAATGAGCCGATTTCCCCAACAGGATTTGAGAAAAGAAGAAAAAAAAATGGGATCCTCTACCATGCTAGTACTAAGGTGCAGAAACTCAACTTCCGAAGCAGAATTAAAAGGATGCGATGTACAAAAACAAAGTTCTAGTGTGATGATAGAAAAGAAAAGCTAAACCTTTAACAGAAATGTTACCACCCTCTTAGGTACACTAGTGGTGAGAGCATTCAATTGCCCTCTCGACGATCTTGTCCCTTGCCCTTGTCCTATAATACTTAACTACATGTCCCTTCTCACTAAAGATACTCTCTCCTGTCATGGGTTTTACTATTCTTTCACTTTGGCCTCTTTCCTCTCACCTTTTTACTCCTTCGTGGATTAAGCTATAACAACTAGTTTCTTGTTCTTACTGTCCTTGTATAGTTTGTTAACAAGTCTCTCGAAGCTACCCCCAATGCACGACACTCTACCCAACTTGAAATAAGATTAGACGCAGATGGGACTACCACGGCTACAGACGGAGGTTGGGCACTCCTTTTCCCTCCGACATGTGTTGGATTCCTACGAAACTATGGTGAAAAGAGTGAAAAGAGATTTTAAGAGAGAATCAAAAGATAGTGCATATGGCCTTGGGGAATATGCCTTTTAATTAAAACAAAATTTTCTTGAAAATTTGCTTCTTTGTAAATGTTTTGAAAATAATTTCAGAAGGTTTTTGAAAACTTTTGCCCAGTCTGGTAACCTTCTGCTCTGATACCAAATGTAACACCCCACATCTGTTAAGGTCACTCACAAAGGGAATGCCTTAACTTCAATGGAGTATTATGGGTACTGGAACAGAAATATTACAAGACAGACATATATAAAACAACGGAAAATAAAGTGGAAGTACTTCAAATCATTTATTACATATAAATGTTTACAAGAAAAGCCCATCAACTTCCAATACCCAATTTCATAGTTAAAATATCTGTCTTGCTCAAAAACAAAGAAGCATAAAAACAAACTGCAGTATTCCCCAATAAAGCAAAGCAAGCCATAGCCAAGAGAAATCCAAGCCATACATGAAAGAGCCTTGGAGCTTGGTAAGATCCGAACTAAGCTGTATTCCCACCCTGTGAACCCGGGTGGGGGGGGGGGGGGAACGGAAGAAAAAGAGGCAAAACAAAATGGGTCAGTCATAAAGGCTGAGTAAGTCCTAGTGACTTTCAGCATAAAAATAGGTAAAGATAACATGGCATGAATAAACTGAAAGTAAACATAAGCATGGTGACAAGGTAGGCAAGATAAAATAAGATAACAAGATGAACTATGCTAACAAGATAAACTGAGGTAACAAGATAAACTTCGGGCACGATGAAACAAGTATAACATCCCATAATTCCTATCAAGTATCCCACCGCATGGTTTCTATCAAGAATAACATCGCAAGGTTTCTAAGCTTTACCATTAAAATGATATCTATTTGCTCTGCACCACCTAACTAGCATCCTCATAAGTGTCTTACATGGAATGATCTGTACTCCTACTAGTATCCCAACTAGTATCCTGTGCAACAAGGATCCGCACCCCCTACTAGTGTCCCAACTTGTAGCCCGTGTTATATAATAATTACAACGTGATCCCAATCCCCGCAATTATGGTAGCCTTCAGGTGTACATCGATTTTGAGGATTCCACCTCGATAACCCCAATGGCCATGTATATATTCGATGCACCCTTACTACCTTATCGATCGGCTCCCTACTTGACCTAGTTCTCGTTTGTGTCACGCGGCCCCCTACTTGTAGATACCTGTGCTGGTCCCACCATGGGGTGTATCAAGTCCTATGGTGGCAACCCTGATACAATCAAGATGCACAGCTTTATACCTACTGATGCCCGGTGGCTAAATTTTCTACGCCAAAGTGTGTGCACGCCCGCACTCCGTTAGAACCTGCACTGCTGCACCAACCGCCGCTAATTTGACCTCTTATAATCAGCCCAGTAATCGTGCCCCACCCTGCCTAGCTCAGGGTTCCGTTGATACCTAATTTGGGTTACTGCTGAAATGGGTCCCCGTTACTAGGTTTTTCTAATGGTTAAGTCTGTGGGCCTATATTCCCACAACCCTGATGTGTACTTAACCCCGCTACTAATTCAAGCATGTGTATTTAATGGTTAAGTGTATGTGGGCCTATATTCACTAATATTACCCACAAACCCGATATGTACTTAACCCTTCTACTCGTTATGTTACCTTGGTTAAGTGTTTACCTTAGTTATCTTAACCTTTCTCACTTATTATGTTTGATTGGTTAAGTGTGGTTTATTAACTTAACCCCATTCGTCTATCTGGTTACATTGGTTAAGATTCTTGTTGACTTAACCCCATGTGTTACTTAACCCTACCACGCATCACATCAGATTGGATAAGTGCATGTTAACTTAACCCCATCCACTAGTCATATTATAATGGTTAAGTGTTATCAACTTATTCAAGTTAACTTAACCCACCCGTTTGTCTTATTATGTTGGTTAAGTGTTACTACTTAACCACAACTACTTGTCTAATTAACCCATTGTATTAGTTAAGTGTTCTCATTAACTTAACCTCACTCTCTAGTCCAGTTTAATCATGTTATAATGGTTAAACATTTTCTTAACCTTACCCACTCCCGTAGTCAACATATTAAATTGGTTAAGTGTCCAGATTAACCTAATCATATTACTTAACCCACCCATTTATATCATATTGGTTAAGTGTTCTTATTTACTTAACACTACCCACTGGTCTAATTACCATGTTACGTTGGTAAGTATTACTATTCGTGTTTCCACATGTCACCCACATGTCACCCACTTAACCCCCATGTCCCACCACATGTTTATATGGTTAAGTATTTCTTAATGCATTAAGGCCGTAACCTTATAAAGACCTCTCACATTAGACTGACATTTATGGCAGCTGGATTTGTCGGGCAGGTCCGTGCAGTCTTACACCATAAAAGAGTCTAACCTCGTGTCTTTACAATTGTTACGCTTTTAAATTTGGGCCTAGGACCTCTCACATTGGGCTGACATTTGTGACTACTGGATTCGCCGGGCGGTTCCGGGCAGGTTTACGTCACAAATGAGTCCAACCTCGTGTCCTAAGCATTGATTATTACTTATAATATTTTACCCCAATTTGAATTTATTTCCCCTATTCAAATTATCAATTTATTCCTAATTTAACGATGTCCATAATTGACTCAATTATGTCCATCAATTAATGGTATGCAAAATCATACCAATTTCACCACAATTTATCTTAGGCCATTAAAGGCAACTTATCTCAATTTACATTTTTCCCTCTTTTAAGGATATTACATGCCAACTAATATATGTACCCAATTCTAGTCAGTTTACATATATACCAAGTTTCATGCCTTTTTACAAATATCAAGATCTAGCTAAAATTACATGTATCAAGTTTTATACCCAATAAACCCAAATCCGATGATTCATGATGTAGTTATCCCAAACTATAATCTTTTTATTTCAATACATGCCAGTTGCCTAAGTTCATAATACATGTTTATGCCAATTATAAAGTTTACAATCGCTTTCATGCTCAAATTTCCAAGTCTACACATGCCTAATTAACATAAGCCCAATCTTTTGATTTAATTTACATAGGCTCCAAAACTCATAATTTTATTTTACATACCAAATTACATACATGTTATATATACAAAATTTCATGTTACATTACATAGATCCAATTGGTGTCGAATTCCATGTATATAATATTTATGTAAATTTTATCATAACAGGATTATACCAAAATTTACAGTTCTACCCCAAACTTGCAAATAAAATGATAACATCCAATTTCATGTTGCCAATTATTAATCATATTCTTATTGGCAATAATCTCATTATTCCCCCGTATATATCTCGTATGCGAATCGCGATTTTAGGCCAAGGTCCGAAGTTGACCAAGGTTCATCAAAAGAAAATAAATAGGGGAAGGTAGAAATTTGCATAATAAATAGATCAGAGAGAAAAAAACATCATGATAGGCATAAAGATTACAACTTGATGATAAAATTATTTCGAATCAAGGAAACTACTGAATAAATCACAAACTTGTCATGACAATAAAGGTAGACAAGTCTCAAAGCTAAAGATTCAAAAAGCAACAGGAATAGATCATACTTAATCCAATTCCACTTTAATTCATGGCCACATTATAATTAAATATTTAAATTGGAAAGCAACTAGAACTTATAGAGAACGACTAATGAATTAAGAAGTGAATTTGTCTTAGAAAGTTGCAGTGTCATTGATCTATCCCCTTGAATTTGTTGTAGAAGCATTGATCTTTGATTTGATTTGAGTTTGAACGCTTAAGCTTTAATTTGGAGACGGCGACCATGGCTCAAGAGAGATTCCTGCAGCATTTAGGTGTCATGTGAATTTGTGTGAGTTAGGCTAGGTCTAGGTGTTCTTTTATAGGTGTAGCAATTCATTTCAGCCATCGGATTAACCCTAAAACCCATCTGGACCATCAAAACTCATCCCGGGCCTCAAAAATGGGTTCTGGGCCACCCCAGGCCAACCAGGTCGACCTATACAGAGGGGGGGGGGGTCGACACTATAGTCATCCTGGGGGGGGGGGGGCAGGTCGACTATAGTGTCGACACTATGGTCGACCTGGGTCAGTCTGCTAGAAAGTCTGCTGAAATCTTGTTTTGGCCATATCTTGGTCATATAGACTCCGATTTTTGAAATCTCAGACTCTATTTCGCGTATTTTTCCGAGAGGAACGCAATGTTGATGTCCATTTTACCTAATTCCTGATTCTTGAAGTAGTTATCCTTATTTTACTATCTTTTCCGTTACATACGCCGTTATCGAACTAATTTTTCTTCTCTTCCATGCATTAATTAATTCTCCTTATGCATCACCATTATTTACCTATCATAAGCATATTTTCATATATATTATTTCATTTTTAATTATATTAATAAGAATACAGGGTGTTACACGTGGTCTCTATAGAGGGGATAACAATGGATCCCACGAAGATGGTGGCAATCCAAGATGGGAAGATCCCAAAGAACGCAATAGAAGTAAGAAGTTTTCTTTTGGGACGGAATGAAGAAGGATATGGCTGAGTTCATTTCCTGATGCTTAGTGTGCCAGCAAGTCAAGGTTGAGCAAAAGAAGCCTAGTGGTTTGCTTAACCCTTTAGAGGTTCCATAGTGGAAATGGGAAAGTGTTTCCATTGATTTCGTCGATGGGTTGCCGAGGTCAAGGAAGGGTAATACGGGGATTTGGGTAGTAGCGGATAGAGTTACCAATTGCGCCCATTTCATTCCTGTTAAGAGTGAAAGAAAAGCGACACAGTTAGCATCTGTTTATCTTCAAGAGATAGTTCATCTACATGGCATACCTTCTAGTATTGTGAGCGACCGAGATCCCATTTTCAGTAGTGAGTTTTGGAAGAGCTTGCAAGAGGCGGTAGGAACACAATTTTGTTTGAGCAACGCTTATCGCCCTCAGACGGACGGCCAAACAGAAAGAGTGAATCAGATCCTAGAAGATCTTTTGAGGTTATGTATCTTGGACTTTGGAGGAACATGGGAGGAACATCTTCCATTAGTAGAGTTCTCCTACAACAACAGCTATCAGACAAGTATTGGCATGGCACCTTTTAAGGCTCTATATGGACGACCGTGTTGATCACCGACTTGTTGGTGGGAGTATACAGAAAAGATTTTGCTTGGGCGCAAGATTATTAGGGGAACTTTAGAAAAGATAGTCTTGATTCGAAGACGCATGAAGACAGCACAAGACAGGCAAAAGTCATATGCTGATAAGAGAAGGACCGATCTTGTGTTCGATGTTGGAGCCATGGTCTTAATTAAAGTATCACCGTTGAGGAATGTAGTTCGCTTTGGAGCTATAGGGAAATTGGTGCCAAGGTTAGTAGGGCCTTTCCCCATTACAGAGCGAATTGGATAGATGGCCTACAAAGTAAAGTTGCCCGAGAAGCTTAGTGGTGTGCATGACGTGTTTCATGTGTCGCATTTGAGGAAGTGTTTGCATGATACTGCTGAAATAGTAGAGCCGAGCATGCTTAGAGAAGTGGAAGTAGAGCGACATGCCATGATTAGACGAGCTCCTACATGCATACTTGGATTGGAGGTCAAGAAGTTACGCAACCGAGAGGTCAAGTTTGTTAAAGTCCAATGGGGAGATGATGAAGGAGACGCGACTTGGGAAACATAATAAAGTTACGTGCATTGTACCCTTTCCTTTTTGAGGGTATGTTCTTAACTTCTCCTTTTTTCTACTTCTTTGTTTTTACTTGATCTATCGTTTAGTGTATCCTCTCGATTATATCTTCAATCTTTAGGTAGAAGATCTTATGGTTGTAAACATGTGTTTGATACCTGTTATGTTTAGTGGATGCAAGTGGTTGCTCATGGATGAATTTAAGCATACTTTAGGCACTAAGATCCGCTCAGTCACTTTCATATTGCATATTGCATATATTTGTTTATTGATTGAAATTTGATGTGTTATCATGTGGATGTTTCATTTGAGTGAATGATTGTGCACTCATATAGAAGTTATAAAGTGCATTAGGAATAGTTGCGTACATAATGGACGCATGACACTATCATATTTTGCATTTAGGAGGTCAACTGAATTATTGGACTGCCTGATCTTTGCATTAGATAAGGAACATATACACACACTTTTGCATATGTTCATATAAAATTAGAAATCTTTTAAGGACAATGGATGCTGGTGGATGATGGATGTGTATATGGATGATTGGATGGTAAAATACATTTTTCTTAACTTGGAGATTTCGGGGACGAAATACTTTAAGGAAGGGAGAATGTAACACCACATAATTTTATAACATTAAAATTGAAAAATTAACGAATACTTAGTTTTAATAAGAAGAATTTAGGGAAACGGGTTGCTTCATTGCGTTCGTCTCAGAATTCTGCTTGGAATAAAGTCTGAGTTTGCGTAAAACAGATATAGTATGAAGAAGTTTGGAAGCTTAGAAGATTTCAGTTTAATACATAATTTAATTAAATAATAATTAAATCAAAAACCAGTTCAGATTTCAAATTCCGATCGAAATTGGCTAAGCGGGCAATTTCCCGATCATGGGTGTCGACCCCTCAGGGGGTGTGGACATAGGCGTTAACCCCCTATAGGGGTGTCGACATAGTTGTTGACCCTTCTATAGAGGTATCGACATAGGTGTCGACGCCTCTACAGGGAGTCGACCCCATCGGCCCAGATTTGGCCTGTTGTGTTTTGTGACGAATTTTGGTGTTTTAGGGCTGACGTGTCTTCTTCTGGTTGGCTGGGTGATGTGTTTTTCTAGCCTTGATGGTTCAAATGATTCCTAATCAGATCTTAGGGTCCTTATACACCTAATTCACCTATAAATAAGCAACTAATCTAACCCTAAGATAAACTAATTTCATCCATGGGGCCTCCATGCTGTTGCAACCTAAATTAAAACTAGTTTCACTTCTTCAACAAATCAAAGTAAAGGGATTGTGCAAAGGGGAACAGATCTGCAACAGCAACAACACCTAATTCTCATCCTTAGTCCAATCTTTGTGAGTTCATTGATTATTTTTAGGTTAAAATAATGCTAAAGCAGTTCTAACATGTTGTAAATTGGATTTGGGAAATAAACATAATAATAAGATTGGATCTCGTCAGTTATATCTTAGCCTAATATCAGATTCGTGATTCTTATATGTCATTAGCCTATACATAAGATCTGTGATTCTTATATGCCCTTGTTGATATTATCATCAGTTTTCTTAGTTTTATCTTTATGATCACTTCATGCTTATGCCCATTTTATTGTTGTTATTATTATGCCTATTCTTTATGTTGTCCTCTCCTCTTTCTCTTTTTGGTTTTTATCGACAGGCTACTTTAAGCCTAGGTCAAATCTCATAAGAGATGAACGTACAAACAGTAATTTTGGGAACATTGGGAAATTTGGCATAATATATGTTGGGTTGATTTGGGCATGACAAAAGTTAAATTTGGCATAATAAATGTTGGGTTGATTGGGGCATGATTTGGGTCATGATATGAAATTAAGGATTTTGGCTAACTGACATAATTAGCCAGAAATTGGCGTAAATGGAAAATGAATAAATTGGCTAAGATAAGCATGCTGAGACACGAGGTTAGACTCCATTTGCGGTAGAAGCTTGCCCATAACCAACTGACCTAACCAGCAGCCGCATATAGTTAGTCTAATATGAGAGGTCGTAGGCATAGTTAAAAGATGCTTAGACATGAGGTTGGTCTGGCTTGTGGCAGAAGTCTGCCCGGAACCGCCCGGCACATCTAGCGGCCACATGCAATCTTTTAGTTATGTTTACGATCTCTCACATTTGACTGATTATAAGCGATCAAATAGGAGAGAGGATGTAGCAATGAAGGTTCTGATGGGATCGTTAAGCATGCATCAAGGTGTTCTTGGCATTGGAAGATTTAGCCACTGTACATCAGTAGGTATAAAGCTATGCAACAAAGGGCTGCCACTTAGGGAGTGGTACACCCTAAGCCGGGACCCGCACAAGTATCTACAAGCTAAGGAGCCAATCGATTAGGCAATTAAGCGTAGTGTGGGGGACATCTAGTATCAATTATGGGCAAGTAGGCTGTCAGGGATTGTATGGGGGTAGATACCTCTTACTAGATGTTACGCCTGAGGGCTAACGATTGCGGGTTTGGGATCATTTCGATAAGAATTACTAGTAGGTGGTGTAGAGAATTAAATTAAGCAAGAAATCTGGGAAGCGCACTAGACATTCCTTTATATTCATCCAGTTATCCTGCTTTACGACATTCCTTTATATTCATCTGGTTATCCTGCTTTACGTTATGTCATGGTTATATCTTTCATCCAGTTTATTCCTATCATAATGCATTACTTAGGTTTGGGATAATTTTGATAAGAATTACTAGTAGGTGGTGTAGAGAATTAAATTAAGTAAGAAATCTGGGAAGCGCACTAGACATTCCTTTATATTCATCCAGTTATCCTACTTTACGACATTCCTTTATATTCATCCGGTTATCCTGCTTTACGTTATGTCATTGTTATATCTTTCATCCAGTTTATTCCTATCATAATGCATTACTTATTTTCTTGCTGAAAATAACTGTGCTCGCCGGACTTTACGTCTGACATTTTTTGTTTTCGCCTCTTTTTCTTCTGTCCCCCCCAGGTTCTTAGGATAGGATTAGTGGAGCTTGACTTGGATTTCTTTCTTCTTGAAGTTCTTGGAAGTGTTGAGAGTAATGATCAACTTTATATCTTTACATTATGGCTATTTGGAGTGGGATTATGATTTTACTTTTATGTACTCTGATAATAATTTTTTTCATGATGGATATTTATGTACTTGACTCGAGTATGTGGTTTTGATGTCGTAATCAAACATGTTTTGCTTTTCTGCTGCAATGAATAAAGTTTGAATTTTCTTAAGTACCATTTATATATCTGTCTAGTGATATTATGTTCTATACCCTTATATTACTCCATGAAAATTAATGCATTCCCTTAGTGAGTGACATTAATGGACGTGGGGTGTTACATGATGTCTTTGTTGCATGGTTTCTAAACTTCTGTTCCAAGGATACGGGTAGGAACTATTCTAACTGATGCTTTTTTCTCCATCTATACATCCTCAAGTGTACTTAGTTCAACTACCTATGCTGAATCATGTAGAAATTTCCTCGGGTGGGAAACATGGAATACATCGCAAACTCCCGCCAGCCACTCTGTTAGTCTAACTCTCTAAGCCATCTGACATATCCTCTTGACTATGGGGAATAGCCCTACAAACCTCGGTGCCAACTTCTCTACCGAGCCAAAGCGAACTACGTTCCCCAGTAGTGACACCTTGATAAAGACTATATCTTCTACCTCGAATTCCAATTCAATCCTCCTCTGATCAGCGTATGACTTCTACCTATCTTGAGCTGCTTTCATTCATCTATAAAGAAGGTCTATCTTCTTTGAATTCTCTCTAATTATCTCAAGCTCAAACAGAAGATTGTCCGTAGAACCCCACCAACATTTCGACGATCCGCAGTATCATACGTAAAGTGACTCGAAGGGTGCTATACTAATGCTCGACCGATGACTATTATTTAGGCGAACTACACTAATAGGAGATGCTCCTCCCAAGTCCCTCCAAAGTCTAGGATAAATAGTCTTAGTAAATCCTCGAGAATCCCAATGAACCTCTCAGTTTGTCCATCGGCCTGACGGTGATAAGCCATGCTATGTCGTAACTGTGTACCTTAGGCCTCTTGCAAGCTCCTCCAAAACTCACTCGTAAATATGGGGTCACGGTCAGTTATTATACTGGAAGGTACCGCATAAAGTCGGATAATCTCTTAAAGGTGTAACGATGCTAGCCCAGATCCTGCCCTCTTGCTCTTGACTGGAATAAAGTGAGCGCTCTTAGTTAACTTGTCTAGTATAGCCTATATGCTTATATTGCCCTTCCTCGATTTGGGCAGTCCATCAATAATGTCCATAGGGATGCTCTCCACTTCCACTATGGAATACCCAAGGGCTGAAGCAATCCGCTAAGTTTCTTTTTCTCATCCTTCACTTGCATGAAATTCAAACATTGGGCCACAAACTCTGCAATGTCCTTCTTCACAATAGTCCGATTAAAAACTCGCTTCATATTTCATTACATCTTGTCACTGGCCAGATGGATAGTCATCCAAGAGTGATAAGTCTCCTCAAGAACTGATCCCAGCAATTCTCCAACTCTGGAAGACACGATCTCTCGTCTCATCGTAGCTACCCTTTCTCATCCACAAAATATTTACCTAGATGACTAGAGATTTCTCCTCTACCGATTCTATCCAAAATATCCACTAACTGTTGATCCTCTCGCTGCGTGGACCCAATGCGCTCCATAAGAGTTGGTTGCACCTCCAGTGATGCCAAGAAACCAAGCATAAAATCCGTTGATGGCCTAAAATCAAATGTCGAGTTAAACTCCAAGATCTGCCTCTCTACGAATAAAGGACTCAAGGTCATCCTCTTCCTACTAAATGCATTCGCAACCAAATTCCTTTTGTGTGCGTACAAGCTACCAAAAAATCATGGGACATAAGGAACTCCATCCATCGATACTGCCTTAAATTGACATCCTTCTACGAGAACAAATAAATGAGGGACTTTTGATCCATGTAGAGCTCAAATATTTCTCCAAGTAGACGACATCACTAAAACTTAAGTGCGAACACTATTGCAATCAAATCCAAGCCGTGGGTAGGGTAATTCTTCTCATGAACTCTCAATCTCCTAGTTCCATAACATACAACCCTATCATCTTGTATCAAACAACACCTAGCACCATGCCACAAGCATCTATGTAAACACCTTGCCACCATCTGGAAGAGTCGGAATAGAGTCTGATGTCAAAACCCTCTTTAACCTTTAGAATGCATCCTCGCAAACAGTGCTCCAAGTAATAGAAAAATTCTTCTTCGTCAAATGGGTGAGCGGAGCTGATATCCATGCAAAGTTATTAATGATCTTTCTGCAATAACCCATCAATCCTAAGAAACTCCTCACCTCTTTCACATTCTTAGGGGCTTTCTAATCTTTAATTAGGACAATTTTAGCGAGGACCACATGTATTGTATCCTTGGAGACTACGTGCACTAGGAACCTTACTTTCTTTCTCCAGAATTGACACTTAGAAAGTTTGGCCTTAAGACGATGTGATCTTAGAATGCTGAGAACGTCCCCTAAGCGTACGACATGCTCTTCCTCAACCCTTGAGAAAACTAGGATATCGTCCACGAAAACTAAAAAAGTTTTTATTTAGGTGCTCCCTAAACACTCGACTATTTAAATTCACAAAATATGCTAGTGCATTGGTCAGTCCAAAAGGCATGACCAACCAGTCAATGGAACCTTCCGAAGTCCAGAAGGTCGTTTTGTCAATGCTATAATCTGCTACCCTAAGTTGATGAAATCCTGTGGCCCGATCCAACTATGAGAAAGCCGAAGCTCCTATTAGTTGTTCAAACAAGTCATCAATCCTTGGAAGTTTGTGCCTATTCTTCTATGCGAGTTTATTCATCTACCTATAGTCTACGCATAGACGGAGAGAGACGTCTCCCTTGGTGGCAAAGACGACTTGAGCTCCACATTCAGAAATGCTCTGTTTATTGAATCCCTTCTCCAATAGCTCACCTACTTTCTTGCTAAGCTCCCTACTCTCTAAGAGCCATGTGGCCCACTGGTAAAGTGATAAGTTTCATATTCTCCTCTAATTAAATCAGGAAATCTATCTCACGTATGGGATGTAATTCTCTAACCCCATCTAGCACGTCTAGAAGACCACTAACTATGGTTACTGATCGAAGATTATCAACGGAAGCATCAAGTAAATCTAGGAAATTGAGCATAACTAACCCCCGTGGGTCACAAGAAATCTCGAGAGTTCTACCATGGCACATTAGAAGTCTAACAACTCACCTCTCAAAATCTGAAATGGCACCATACATGGTTGGACAATCCATTTCATTAGAGCATAACCCTTTTGTTACTTATCCTTGTTTCTTTATCCCTATTTTCGATCCTTATTTTAAAAGTGCCTTGAAACTAAAGTGTTATTCGTTTAGACCATATGTGAGTTAAGTGGTCGAAATCCTCCATTATTCCTTGCTCAAATAGAGTTCCTTTAGTTTGTGTATGGACAACTTTTCTAAGGTAACGGAATAAGTAGGAAAGAGTGTACTCCACTGATGTAGGATCATTTGGTTGGAGATTGGTGTTGGTCTTATGCAAAAGTGTTTTTGCTCCTACGTTCCGGATTGTATTGTTATATTTCCTTTTTCTGATTGATGATCGACAAGGCTTCCACTCTTAATCTTTATTCTTCCATCCCTCTTGAGTCAGTAATATCTGACATATCCACTTGATATTCGAAAAATCCTTGTTGGGGCTCTTTGCCCTAGGTTTCGCTTCTTCGAAGTTTTAGTCCAATTCAGGACATAACAACATAGTTACAGTGCAGCTATTAACCACTAGTTTGGAGATTTAGGCTGTTGATTCAAGATATTTTTGATTCATGACAACAAGGATATGGAAAACAATGAAGATATCATCGAAGAGCTAATTTCATATTTGTATGAGTATTGAATAATGTTAGATATATCTTAAAATCTATCCTCAATGTATAACACGAATGCTGAAAACATATATATATATATATATATATATATATATATATATATATATATATATATAGAACAAAAGGAATAGGTTAGTTATTAGGAGACAAACAGAGTCTGAGATTTATTCTCAGCATAGACAAAGAAGGGCTTAGATTTATACGCAAAACATCATCTCATTCGCACCATCTACCATGATCTCCTCAATCTTTTACATCACCGCATTACTTTGCCTTTCACCAAACTGCTTTACCTTTCCTCAATCTTCCCCACGTTCGTTTCCACTTCCCCACCGTAAGAAGAAAAATCTATAAAAAACACTTAATGTCTGATAAATATTCTCTTCAAAATCATGTTGAAGCCCTAAGTTCTCTTGTCTTAACTCAAAAGAACGAAGAAATTATAAGGCAAATTGAAGAACTAAATAAGCAAATCAATTGGACATTGCAATTTCATGTTGTCAAAAACCAGATATACCTCACCTCAGGTTTTCTTTATCTTCTACTGATGTTTAATTGTTAAATCCTATCATATTTGTCCTCATTTGCATTGTAAGCACACCATTAAAAAAGGCCATATTTTTTGTCACTATAGTTGGTTTCAAATCGACAAATATTATAGTTTGCACTTTTATGGTTTTTGCTACTCTTTTCGTAATGAAGTTGACAAACTATGTTTCTAAACCAAAGAGTCGAATACTGAAAATAGTAAAACCCACTGTCTTTGAATTTTGACCAATGATTTTACTCTTCAGTGCATAATAAAAATTATTTTAGTAGCTGTTCTTTGCTCTTTGTTCCCTCACTCTATTATTTCTACTGTTTTTTAAGGTGACTGAAAGATTACAGATGTTTACTACGGTCACATATCCATATCTGGTATCTTCTGTAATATTCGCAATTACACCGTGATCTATGTTGGTATAAATTTTACTGTATAACTTTGATGTATATGACTATTAATTATTGAATTATTCCCACAATAACGTCAAATATAATTGTTTTTATGTTCTTTATAAATTATCGTTTCTCCAACTTCTTCTAGCGATAAATTTAGAATATATTTTATTTTTCTTCTCCTGATCCATATCATCATCTTCAATGCCACGGTTTGGGGACTTAATTTCAACGCCTGTTTTATTTTAGGTCTAATTTGTGTATTTTCCATCAGTTTTAATTCTTACTTTGATACTACTGTCAAGATGTGGTCCTTGTCCATGTGATTTATTTACCACTAGAAGACTGATTGTATGTGTGCTATTTGATATGGAAGCTTTCGTCAGTTCATGGATTTCCTTCTTCCACATTGCAATCACTTCTCATGTTTGAATGTGGTACATTCTTGTTTACTATAATACGTTTTCAGGTTTAGTAAAATTTTGTGCTTATTCTTTTTAGTTTTTGGGTTATGATACCGTGTTTAGTTTTCTGTTGTATGACTTTCACTTCATATCCTCTGATTACCATTGGGATACAAATTTTTTCCCATTATTTGCGAGTTAGTAATGCAAACATGTTATCGCTTCGGTACATCATGCCTATATTGTCCCCATCAACTATGAAGGGGCATATTATATTTCTCAACAATATGAAAAGTTGTTGTAAATGCTTTAATGTTATCACAAAAGAAACTTCTCTAAAGCTACGTTTAGGCAGAAGAGGTCGAGTTATTGATGTGAGATGGATCTAGAAAAAGACGGGTTCCACCATTATTTCATTCTTTACATCACTATCAATGTAACTATATATTTAAGGACATAAAATATCTAAAACTACGTATAGGCAGAAGAGATCGAGTTATTGATGTGAGATGGATCCAGAAAAAGACGGGTTCTACCATTATTTCATTCTTTATATCACTATCAATGTAACTCTATATTTAAGGACATAAAATAAGATGTTGGCATAAGAGAAATGAATGCAATACAGGAAGAATTTTGTATTGAAATCTCCATATTTATTTCATATGTTTAGGATCTTTAACTATTTTTCAAAAAGCATTATTGTTAACATCACATAATTCTAGATTTGGTTTGTGATTTGAAAGATATTGATAACTTTATTCATTTACTTATGTTAATTTGATGCTGTTGACGGCAAAAAATGTTGTAAACACCAATAGATTCCAAATTACTAGGAATTATAAATGTGGTCGCATAGACAAGAACATAAAATAGAACATAAGCAGTAAATAACACAAGAGATTTATAGTGGCTCGGCCTCAATGAGGGCCTACGTCCACTTTAAAGAGTTATTGTAATTTTATTGATCACTTGGAAGATTACAAGGTTGGGACCCTCTCATTACATTTGTGACTACATATTTGCAAGAAATAGTAAAATGGACAATTTTTCCCTTCTTCTTCCTCAAGGAGGAGATGTTATTAATGAAGCTCTATGGAGGTCTCAAAGCTCAAGAATATCTCCTTTTGAAGTGTGAGGCAATGGGGTATTTATAGGAAGTGGTTAGGTAGGGGTAAGGTAGGAGAAGGTAGAAATGGGGGCCATCTACGGAAAATTCGCACCTCAGGCCCTCGAACCCCTTTTTTCGCACCTCCCCCAGAGGGTGCGAATTTTGCACCTCAGGGGTGCGAAATTCGTACCTCCTGAGGGTGCGAAATTCGTACCTCATAGGGTACGAATTTTCGCACCTCGAGGGTGCAGAATTTCGCACCTCGTGGGAGCGAAATTTTGCACCTCGTGGGTGTGAAATTTCGCACCTCGCGGTTGCAAAATTTTGCACTTCGTGGGTGTGAAATTTCGCACCCCGCAGGTGCGAAATTTCGCACCTCGAGGTACGAAATATCGTACCTTGCTGGTTCGAAATTTCGCTCCTTGAGGGTGCGGAATTTCGCACCTCGAGAGTACGAAATATCGTACCTTGCTGATTCAAAACTTTGCACCATGAGGGTGCGGAATTTCACACCTCCTCGGAATTTCGCAGCTTGAGGGTGCAGAGTTTCCCACCTCTCGGGGGTACGAAAATTCTGTTTGAGAGGTGTGAGGTCTGTCGGAGTGGCTTGGGGGCTCGAAATTCTAGTCAATGCATCAAGAGATGTCGAGGCCTTGGTTTTGGAATGTCCTGAAGGAGCGGCGAGGCTCGCTGAAGTTGTTAGCTGAATCTTGACTTTGAGCTAATCTGGTAATTCTGGGTAACAAACTTGTTGGCGGAAATCGGATGAATCGTGTTGTGCCCACAGTTTTGACCTAACCGGCTTGGTCGATCGCCGCCGGGACTGTAGGGCCTCGTACCCCCACTAGCGCTGCGCCCGGACCCTCTTGATGGCTCGCCTTCGGCTCGGAGCATGGCTCTCTTTCGGCTCGGATGCAGACGGATACTGATGGAGGTTGCGTTCGAGGGATGCGACATCCTGCTAGTGGCCAGAATCGAGTCTTCTGGTACTGGAACCCAGATGATATTGGCAATGCCTCCTGGCTGTAATATCACGCGATATGTTGAGACAAGCGTGTCTTGTGTACTTTTGGTAACCAGGCCAAAAGGCCAGTTAATAGATGCCTTAAATTCAATGTGGGTATTTAGTTTCATTTGACTACTTTTACGTTGAGAAGCTCGGATTAAAGCATATTTCAGCCATTATGCTTGACTATAACTAACTTCCACTTTTAATTCCAGCTTTTATTTATGGATGAAGATATACATATGTGATACATATTAGAAAAAATATATCTATTTGGTTGTATACATACAATAACAAATAAAGAATAATTTAAATCTCCATCAGCATGCTGTATAGCTTGCATTTCTTCCGTACCATGATAACATAATAGTTTACATTAATACTTCAGTTACCCTTGGTATAAGTAGTCAGTATTTTCTTTTATTTAAGGACATTAGTATTTATAGAAAATATAAAAGTTGGAAAAAATACGTACGTAGTTCTACTTGGACTTGATGGTTATATGATTTTAATAGTGTAGAAACTTACTATAATGAGCTTTTACCTCACCATTGCCCGCTTATTCTCCTTCTACTTATTGCTCTGTTTAATCATCAAACACGCATACAAATAGACCAACGAATTGGTGCTATGAGTGTAACTGCGCATCATAAATTGCACTAAATTTCTAATTTACTATTTTTGCAGGACTCCAATTTAGGAAACATTTGGTATTATTGTACCAATGATAATAAATTAACTTTTGGGATTTTTCTTGGAACATGAATATATGTGTGTGGCGTTGAGTTTGAATGCAACGCTTATGCGCTTGGCATCACGGGCTATGGGTTGATTCTAGGAATGGATTGGCTAACCAGGTATGGTGCCATTCTCGACTGTGAAAAGTGGGTAGTTAGACTGTTGACTAGTTTGGGTAATACTCTCGATATCTCATGTGATCCTAAGGGTTCTGTTATGCTTGGCTACCTAGAATCTCTTGACAGAACTATTGATGATTTGCAATCTATTCGAGTAGTTCGTGAGTATGCAGATGTCTTTGAGGAGGTTAGGGGCTTACCTCCAAAAAATGAGATAGATTTGCGTATTTATTTGGTGGGCAATGCAAAGCCAGTTGCTTTGCCAGTACGCCACATGGCTCGAAGAGAAAGGTGGGAACTTAGTAAACAAGTGAAAGAGTTGCATGAGAAAGGGTTCATATGGAGAAGTATCTCAGAGTGGGGTGCTCCTGTTGTTTTTGCTATAAAGGCTGATGGTTCGCTTAGATTATGCGTGGACTATAGGGAGCAGAATAAGCTCACGAAGAAGAATAGACACCCATTGCCGAGGATAGATTATTTGTTCGACCAGTTGGTTGGTGCTTCGGTTTTCTCGCAGTTGGACTTAGCTACAGGATTTCATCAGTTGATGGTAGCTGAGGATAGTATGGATAAGACTACTTTTAGGACTCCCGATGGTTTCTCTGAATGCCTTGTCATGCCTTTTGATTTGACGAATGTACCTGCATAATTTGTAGACCTGATGAGTAAGGTGTTTAGGTAGTTTCTAAACAAGTTCGTGGTGGTCTTTGTGGATGATATTTTGATATTCTCTAAAAGTGAGGAAGAACATGCCCTACATCTTAGGGAAGTATTAGAGACCCTTCGAGCACATCAGCTCAAAGCTAAGTTCTCCAAGTGCCATTTTTGAAGGAAGGAAGTGAGGTCCTTAGGGCACATGGTCTCCAAGGAAGGGATAGATGTGGATCCCGCGAAGGTGGTAGCAATCCAAGATTGGAACGTTCCTTTGAATGCAACAGAAGTAAGAAGTTTTCTTGGTTTGGCGGCTATTACAGAAAATTCATCAAGGATTTTTCTAACATATCAGCCCTACTTACACGGTTAACGAAAAGAAATTGACCATTTCTTGGGATCTTAACTGTGACGATGCATTCCAATGTTTGAAGGGGGCATTGACGACTACACCAGTTTTAGTTTTGCCAGATGGGAGTAAACCGTTCACAGTGTATACTGATGCTTGTAGGGCAGGGCTTGGCACAGTTTTGATGCAAGAGGGAAGGGTGATATGTTATGGAGGAAGGTAGTTGAAGGTCCATGAGAAGAATTACCCTACTCACAACTTAGAGTTAGCTGCCATAGTTTTTGCGCTTAATTCTTGGCATCACTATTTACTTTGTGAGAGGTTTGAGTTGTATACGGACCATAACTCATTAAAATATCCGTTCTCTCAAAAGGTCTAAACTTAAGGCAACAGAGGTGGATGGAGTTCTTAGCGTCCTACGATTTTGAGATTGCATGTACCCCTGGCAAGGGTAACATTGTAGCTGACGCCGAGAGTAGAAAGAAGTTGACTTTGATTCCTTTGTTTGTCAAGCAACATAGTTTAGAGTATATCTCTACCTTTGACTTTAGACCCTCTATTGATTATGTACCTAGTTTGTTGGCATCGTTAGAGGTACAACTTACGCTTTCGGGACAAATAGGTGCGACATAGCGAGATGACCCACAGTTGATAGAGACAGTGGACAAGCTCATAAGAGGGGAGTCTTCAATCCATCTTAGTTGGTATACTATCAGTGACAAAGTTTGGTTGTGTAGGGATGGGAGACTTTGCATACCTCGAGACGAGAGTTTGAGAAAGACAATCCTTGAAGAAGAACATCGTTCTAAGCTGACCATACATCCCGGAGGAGACAAGATGTATAGGGATATGAAGCGAGTTTTCTTTTGGGCCGGAATAAAGAAAGATGTGGCTTTGTTCGTTTCTAGACGCTTTGTATGCCAGCAAGTCAAGGCTGAGCAAAAGAAGCCTAGTGGTTTGATTCACCCTTTAGAGGTTCCCCAGTCGAAATGGGAAAGTGTTTCCATGGATTTCATCGACGGGTTACCGAGGTCAAAGAAGGGTAATAAAGGGGTTTGGGTAGTAGTAGATAGACTTAACAAGAGCGGCCATTTCATTCCCATTAAGAGTAAAAGAGCAGCGGCATGGTTATCATCTGTTTATCTCCGAGAGATAGTTCATCTACATGGCATACCTTCTAGTATTGCGAGCGATCGAGATCCCATTTTCACCAGTGAGTTTTAGAGAAGAGCTTGCAAGAGGCGGTAGGAACGCAATTGTGGTTGAGCACCGCTTATCACCCACAGGAGGATGGCCAAACAGAAAGAGTGAATCGGATTTTAGAAGATCTTTTATGATTATGCATCTTGGACTTTGGAGGGACATGGGAGGAAGTTCTTCCATTAGTAAAGTTCGCCTACAACAATAGCTATCAGACTAGTATTGGCATGGCACCTTCTGAGGCTCTATATGGACGACCTTGTTGATCACCCTCTTTTTTGTATGAATCTACGGATAAGATTTTGCTTGGGTCCGAGATGATTAGAGAAACTGCAGAGAAGACAGACTTGATTCGAAGACGCATGAAGATGGCGCTGGACCGGCAAAAGTCATATTCTGATAAGAGAAGGACCAATCTTGAGTTTAGTGTTGGAGGCATGGTCATTACTAAAGTATCACCGTTGAGGAATGTAGTTTGTTTTGGGTCTGTAGGGAAATTGGCACCAAGGTTCGTAGCGCCATTCCCCATCACAGAGTGAATTGGACAAATGGCATACAAAGTGAAGTTGCCCGAGAAGCTTAGTAGTGTTCATGACGTATTTCTTGTGTTGCATTTGTGGAAATGTTTCATGACACCGCAGAAGTACAAGAGCTGATCATGGTTAGAGAAGTGGAAGTTGAGCGTGATGCCACGATTAGACGAGCTCCTTCATGCATCCTTGGATCAGAGGTCAAGAAGTTACGCAACCAAGAGGTTAAGTTGGTTAAAGTCCAGTGGGGATATGATCAACTAGAAGTGACTTGGGAGACTAAAGACAAGATACACACATTGTACCATTTCCTTTTTGAGGGTATGTTCTTAACTTCTCCTTTTTTCTACCGCATTGTCTATACTTGCTCTATCGTTTAGTGTATCCTATCGATTATATCTTCAACCCTTAGGTAGAAAATCCTATGGTTGTAAACATTTTTTTGAGATATGTTATGTTTTTGGATGTAAGTGGATGTAAGTGATTTCTAGTGGTTGTTCGTGGATGATTTACACACACATTAGGCACTCAATCGCCTCAATCACCTTCATGTTGCATATGAATGTGTGTGCATATTTAAGTTAATGGATGTATATTGAATGTGTTACCATATGGATGCTGCATTTGAAATGAATGGTTGTGCACTCATATAGAGATCATATGTATCATTAGGATTCTTTTGCATACAAAATGGACGCATGGCACTATTATGTGTTGCATTAAGGAGGCCAACTGAATCAGTAGACCGCCTGATCTTTGCATTAGATAAGGAATATATGCACACATTTTTGCATATGTTCGTATAACATTAGAAATCTTGTAAGGACAACAGATGCTTGTGGGTGATGGATGAGTAGATGGATGATTGGATAGTAGGATACATTCTTTTTAACTTGAAGATTTCGGGGACGAAATTCTTTAAGGAGGGGAGAATGTAACACCCAGTAATTTTAAAACATGACGTAAGAGATAATTAAAGAATACTTAATTTTTATAAGAAGAATTAAGAGAAACGGGTTGGCCATTGCGTTAGTCTCGGAATTCTGCTTGGAATAGAGTCCGAGTTTGCGTGAATCAGATATCATATGAAGAAGTTATGAAGCTTAGAAGATTTCATCTTCAAAGCAGAAATTAAATTAAAACAAAAACTAATTCAAAAATCAAAATCAGTAAAATCTGGATGAGCGGGAAATCTCCCGCTCTAGGGTGTCGACCCCCCTAGTGGAGTCGACATAGATGTCTACCCCCCTATAAGGGTGTCGACATACTTGTCGACACCCTATAGGGTGTCAACCCCCCATCTACCCAGATCTGGCAGACTTTTTTTGAAGTCTAGGGCGGATTTGTCGTCCTGGGATTGGCTGGATGACATTTTTTTCTGGTTTGGATGATCTGATAGATCCTAATCTAATGTGAGAGTCGTAATTCACCTAAAGCACCTATAAAATGCCCCTAAACCTAACCCTAATCTCATTGTCATTCATCCATGGCGCCTCCATGATGCTCTAATCAAAATTAAAACTAGCCTCTCTTCTCTTCTCCAAAGGAAATGAGAATTAGAGTACTCAAATAGGAAGATAAGAATTAAATTCTACAACAATGGTTCAACTAATCAAATTCAAAAATCAGAATTCAGAACTATCCTCTCTCCTAAATCCTATCGCTGTAAGTCTATGTCACTTTCACATATAATTTAAATTATTTGTGATAGGAATGTAAATTGGATCTAATGTATATGCCTGTGACTGAGATGAATCTTATCAATTTGTAAATCATTATCTTTTAGATCTATACCCATAAATCTGCCACATGCCTTTCTGATCCAGTTTATCGTTATATGCATGTTTATGTTTCATATTACTGTTCTTATGTTTACGCCAATTTTGATGTTGATTCTCTTCTCCTCTTCTTTTATTTTTTTAATGAGATTAGGATAACTTCGAGCCTAACATATTTTGTTGAGATTTACATACGAATAACGATTGGGAAAAGTTTGGGGAAATTTGAAATAAAATGAGATTATCGGCATAAATCAATTTGGACATAATTGTGTATAAATTATATACATGAGATTTGGCATAAGTTGGATTGGGCATAATTGAATATAATTTGTATACATGAGTTTTGGAAAGAATTGTTAATATCGATGAACGCAAATTGATTTGGCCGTAATTTGGCAAAACATGTACACATAAGATTATAGGCGTAATTTGGATTAAAATTATGAACATAATTTAGATTGGAAATCATAGGTAATTGGGATATAATTTAATCCAAGATCTAAAATTGGGACTTGAATCAAGAAAGTGATAATGAACGCCTAAGACATGAGGTTAGATTCGAATTGCAGTATAAGACTGCCCGTAACCGCCTGGCGCATCCAGCAACCGCAATTTTGTAATCAAATGTGAGAGGTCAAAGCCAGAAATTAGATATGTAATAATGCAAAGACACGAGGTTAGATTCTAATTGCGATATAAGACTGCCCAGAACCTCCTGGCATATCCAACAAACTGCAAAACGACAACCTAATGTGGGAGGTCTTGCAAGATTACAGTTATAATAAATTAATGAACACTTAAACAAGATAAGACATGTAATAAGACATGAGGGTTAAGTGGGTGACATGTGAAATATAACTAGAAGCACTTAACCAAGGTGAAACATGTGATTAGACATGGGGATAAAGAGGGGTTAAGTGGAAATTCCTAGTGGGGATGAAGCTTAGGAGGGAAGCTTGTGTCAAGTGTGGGGACCCTTTTCTACCAGTAACCCATTTAGTATCTTTGTAAGCTCGAACTAGGTCAAGGACGGGACACGCTTACTGGGTTTTATTGTAAGAGGTCAATAAAGAGTTAGCGGTGGCAATGCAAGTCCAACGGAGTGATGTGCTTGTGTGGGTCCGGGCTGATAGGTAAGACGTTATTGCATCGTGTAGGTATAAGCCTTGCATTTTTGGTTGTATCGGGTTGCCACTTTTGGGAGTGATCCACCATACTATGGAACCAACACAGGTGTCTATGAGTTAGAGAGCCGATCAAATGGGGACGGTAGTGGGTACAACTAGTGGAGATAGGAGCAGGCGGCACCTATGATAGCAGCTAGGAGTACAAGAAACTACCATTATTATTATTATTATTATTATTATGTTTAGTAAGAGGGATCAACTTTTAGTATGGAACTAATATTGGTGCAGTGTAGGAATTATCTTATAGTGATTAGAAGCGCAATCAACGATATATCTTTTTCATCTTGTTTAACTTGTCATATCTGCTTATGTTACAGTCATCTCTTATATCCAGTTTATATTCTTATCCTATTACTTTACTGATTTTATTTTTAAAGTCACTAGACTCACCAGATGTATGACTGACCCCTTTTTGTTTCGCCTCTTTTCTTTCTCCCCCCTAGGTCCTTAGGGTGGGATTTGTGAAGCTTGATTTTAATTTCTTTCTTCTTGAAGTGCTTGGAAGAATTGAAAGTAATGCTCAGCTTTATCTCATTTTCATAATGGCTATTTGGATTGGGATTATTATTTTACTTCTGTGTACTCTGATAATAATTTTGTACAAGATGGACATTTTGTGTACTTGACTATAGTATCTGGTTTTGATGTTGTAACCAAACATTTTTTGCTTTTCCGCTGCAATGAATAAATTTTGAATTTTCTAATGTACCATTTTATATATCTGTCTTGTGATATTATGCTCTATACCCTTATAATACTCCATGAAAGTTAATGCATTCCCTTAGTGAGTTACATTAATGGATGTGGGGTATTACAGAAATTCCCGATGTAGTGCGCTTCGAGCGGGCGCAGTTCTGAGCAAGATAAAGTAGAATTATGATGTGTCGACTTTCTTGAAGTTTGTGCATAAGGTTGATGTTAATATTCAAGGTCTAGAGCGAGAGCAGCATTCTCATATTTCTCATTAAGCATGCGAATTGGTGCTTGAGTCGCACGAGCTTCGGGGGACACAAATGGAAGGAGATCCGTTTCCAGCAGGTCCTGTGCTGCTCGGGACCGGCGAGGGGTACCAGCGTCAATTGCGGCCAACGGGGTGAGCGTGTGGTTTTGTCGGAATTCTGCTTAATGCGGTGAGAGTCATGATGCTTTTTGGACGTACTGCTCGAGGCACTTCTCGCGGACAAGATTTTTTATTATCTTTGAATTGATGGAAATTATTGGTATTATGCCCGTACATGTCGTGGTATTGACAGTGCTTGCCGGTATTCTTCTCATGATTAGTGGATTCCCTATTGTACGGCTTCTTGTATTGAAGCGCGTTGCAGGTTTTCTGGTAGATTGTATCCAAGTCTTTATACAACGGGGAATAGATCACGTATGCCCGATGAGATATGGGTTTCTTGGGTTCTGTAGGAACCTGGCCGTTGTTGCGGCCGTCTTGCCTACAGCTATTCGGCCTTTGTTTGTAGGGTCTTGCCCCCTTGTCCTTGTCGAAGAGCTTCACTATTTGTTTCCCTTTGATGCTGTCATTTATGGTATTCGCATGTGGATTGTTGGGAAGACCGGCCCTGGATAGTCGGTTACGTCTCGCTTCTTCTTAACATAAGTATTACCTTACCTTCTCATGGAAAATGTTGAGGCTTTTTGGCTGCTTCTGATCAATCCAGGCTCTAAATTCAAAAGTGGGAAGTACGACTTTCGCTAGCTGGAAGAGTACAGTACGAGGATCTACATCCTCAACCTCGGCAAGGGCGACATTGAACTCAGAGAGATAGCTTTGAGGGACTCGGCGGGTCCTTGGTATAAGTTGGACAAGGTGAGGGCACTCTTTGGAGTTGGAATATGCATCCTGAATTGTTTGACCAACCGTGTCGCTAACTGGCTGAAGTTGTCAATGGAATGAAGTGGGAGGCGAGAGAACCAAAGTAGAGAAGTTTCCGAAAAGAAGACTAGAAAGCACTTGCATTTGATCGAATCATTGCCTCGGCTCGAGTCCATTTACCATTCATATCGATTTAGGAAGGCATAGGGATCCGTGGTGTCGTAATAGAGTAGCATCTGTGGCATGCTAAAGTATTGCGTCCATTCCACTTCTTTCACCCTTCTTGTGAAGGGGTTGCGCCTACTGCGTGCTTCCCATGAATCATGCACGTTCCCTTGCATTTCCCTCATTATTCTTCGGACCATGTCGGGATGGTAAGCTAGATGGGGATCTTCCATTGGGACCCATGGGTTTTGGCAAGGTTCCGGAGTCCTGTTGCAAGGTCGCCTTCTATGATGGATGTCCAGATTATCTTCCTCTATGTCCTCAACATTTATGATTGGATCTTGGTGTGGACGGTGAGGTGGAGCGGGGTAATGTGGATCCTTTTTTGGAGGAGCGTGGGTCGTTGGAATTGCGGGCCCATCACCCTGATTAGCGACCATCGAGTTGTGTCGAGGAAGAGGTTGGTTTGTAGGATCTGATCTATCGTCGATAATCAAGCGAGAGCGGTCTCGGTATAGTGCCCCTTTGCTATATGTGACCGTAGCTCGGTCGCCATTGCCGTTTATATTGTCGTTGGCATGGCCAATGCCATTGCCATTGTCGAGAGCATTGGCACGAACGACGATGTTGTTAATGATGCCAAACCTCCTTCTTTGATGCGGGCCCCTTGATTCAAAAGATGAAGTTTCCGATACAGTTGGTCGAGGTTGAGCGTTGTTCCGATTTTGTTGAAGTCATGTGAAGACACGCTGACTTTTTTGAAGTTGTCGTATAAGGTCGATGTTATTCATCAATGCTTGGTTAATCACGACTGCTGTGTTCTCATATCTTTCATTATGCACGCGGATTTGAGCTTGTGTCATTGGCTCTTCGGGGTCCATAATAGGAGGGATAGTTTCAATAGTGACTGGGTCGTCCGTTGGTTTAGGTGGTTGGAGGTACTGACCTCGGCTGCGGCTGAAGAGCCGACTATTTCGTTCTTCGACTTCTTTACCATCGTAAGAAGATTCGACAGCAGGTTGAGGAAGGAATCCTAAGCTCGTCGAAGTCGAGATGATAATATGGAAGAAAGACGTAAATCTTGAGTTCAATTCTCAGTGACAGCATCAAATGTTGACGGCAAAAAATGTCGTAAACACCAAAGATTCCTTTTACTAGGAATAGTTAATTTGGTTACAAGACTAAGTAAGAGAAAGCGGTAAATGACACACGTATTTATAGTGGTTCAGCCGCGGATTAGGCCTACGTCCACTTTGAAAGGATGTTGACTTTTATTAATCACTCAAGAATTACAAGTAGAGTCATGCTCATTACATTCACTTTCATAATTGAAATATGCTAGGTATTTGGGAAAAAGAATATTTAATTCTCCTTCTTCCTAAAATAGGAGATGCCATTAGTAGAGTCCATGAAGCTCTAGGGAGGTCTAAAGTGAAGAAAATCCAACCCCTTTGAAGTGTGAGGCCATGAGCTATTTATAGTAGTGGGGGTATGTACGATTAGGTGGGAGTAGGCAGAGATTGGGAACACATGCAGAAAAATCGAACCCACTGCCTGCACATCTCGAGTGTGAAATTTCGCACCCAGGTAGGGGTGCAAAATTTAGCACCGGCTGGGTTTTAAATTTCGAACCCAGGATTGGGTGCGAAATTTCACACACTGGCAGGGGTGTGAGATTTCGCACCCGTTGGGTTCTAAATTTCGAGCATGCTGGATTCGAAATTTCGAACCCAGGCATGGGTGCAAAATCTTTTCGAGGTGCATGTGGATCGTAGCTTCGGGTGCTTAGGGACTCGGGATTCCTTTAGGATTTGAGGCCCCGGCCCGGGAATGGTTCGGACTGCGAGGCCTTTGTTTGGCTCGGCTGCGAATGGATACTGATGAAGGTCGCGTTCGAGGGATGCAGCATTCTGCTGGTGAACAGAATCAGGTCTTTTGTTACTGGAAACGCCTCTGGGCTGTAATATCACGTGATATGCTGAGTCGAGAATGTATTGTATACTTTTGGGAACCAGACCTAAAAGTCTGTTAACAGTAGTTGATCATTTAGAGGATTTAGCCTAGATATTTGATGTTCTACGTCAATATGTTATGAAGCTAAATTCTTTAAAATTTTCCTTCGCGGTCAGTTCGGGCAAGTTACTAGGATTTATGGTCAATGTTAGGGGCATAGAAGCCAATCCAGCAAAAGTTACAGCCTTAAGGGAAATGTGCGCCCCCGGAACCAACAAACAACGTCAACATTTAAATGAAAAAATCGCTTCATATCCAGGGCAACAGACAGATGCCTTCCCTTCTTCGATGTCCTTAGGAAAGGAAAGAAAGAGATGCAATAGACTTTTGAATGCCAAAAAACTTTCGAAGAACTAATCTAATACATGGCGACATCTCCAATTCTGTCGAAGCCCAGTGATGGATAAAATTTGTTTGTATATCTGGTAGTATCCGCCCATGCTCTAAGCGCAACAATGGTAAGGAAGGATTCGAAGGTACAAATTGCGGTTTATTACATTAGTAAGAGATTATCCGGGGCTTAACTGAACTACCCAAAACTTGAGAAGCTCTCTTATTGTCTACTTATCACATCAAAGAAGCATCGACCACTACAACAAAAAACACTTTTCGCAACAGGCCATATCTGTTGCAATAGACCTATTGCAACGGGCCAGCGCCCGTCTATATAGCTGAAGTTGCAAAAGGCCGGTCCCTTTTCGCAACAGTTTTTGCCCGTTGCAATAAGATGTTGCGGTATACTTTTTTGCAACTGACCATTGCTGTTGCAACAGAGTTTTTTGCAACAATATATGCCCGTTGCAATAGATTCTGATGCAATTATATACATCAACCATAAATCTGTAAAAAAAATATTTATAACTTATAGATATTACATATTAAATGAATTCGTTGTAGTAATAATGTATATCACAGAATGAAATAAACAAATAGAAATTTTATTTTAACAAAGTTTTAATAGTACAAACAATTACAACAAAAATTTCTACAATTTCCATACACCATTCATGTATAACAATTTCTTCTCTCATACAACACATTTTTTACATATCGAATATTTTCTGGTAATAATTCGTCACGTTACACCGAGTATAGAAGATTATATGATAATAAGTCGTTACGTTACACCGAGTATAGTAGATATCATTTCAAGCTCCCAGCAAGTTTACATTCCCTTATCTTCGTAAAGAGAATACTTTTTACCCTTGGTTTTTTACCTGATCATTGACATGAAAAAAAAGTAAAATAGGGTTAAAATAATAACGCATACAACCAAAATAAAACTAAAACAGAACTAACATACCCCATACTATGGAAAAAAGAGCACTTCAAACTAAAACAAGCATAGAAATCCTTGCTTGCATCCTCCACCTATACATTTTCTCCATGGTGAATCAGTCATACTTAATTCAGACTGAAGCTATATTTTGGAATCATATTTTCATTCTTCAACTATCAGTACATGTACTCTTAGGGATAGCATTGTACATAAATTCAGTTAACATTAACAGTTATGAAATCAACAAAATTTTTGAACAAATGGCAAGTGATAAATTTGACTGTTTAACCTACAAACAAATTGTCACTGTTTCGATCACTTGATTAATTTGGAATGGTTTTTGATAAAGGAACATGAGTGTTTTGAGTAATTTTATTACTCCAACTGAAATTAAAACTAATATGATTTTGCAAGACATCAAAAGCCTGCTGACAACATCAAAACAACTTCAGAAGCGAATAAAGCTTAGAAACTTACCTTTGAAAGGTTTGGAATCATCAATGACCCGAACACAGTTTCAAATGTCGGAGCAGTTGACATTCATTCCATTGGATTTTGACATCGGCTAGTCTTGCATCCATTATTTCAATTTCCAGCTTGTACGACTTTTGCTTTCTCTTGCATGTGTTGAAAAATGAAGTCAACGACGGTTGCTATTTTACTTTAGAGGAGAACATGTATGTTTCTTGTATAGGGTTTTTTTCCAGAAAAAATGGCAACTGAACCAAGATAATGATAAAATGATAATAAAAAGCTTCATAAATATAAGCTGCTCCTACATGTAGCTACATAAATACTAAAATGTAAGAGCAACTGCAAGTACGTTATTTATTCCATTATAATCATCAAAGTCCCACTAACTTTAACTATATATTATATTCCAGAAACTTCAAGATAACTTATTTTATATGAGCTTGTACTTTGTATACATATGTAAATGTGGCCATGCTGTGCAATATTGTATGAATGACCAATTGTTCTTTGAAGTCTCTCAACTCAAGTAGCTCTATAGTTCCTTGAACTTTCCTGACTTTAACTGAAAGTAACGAAACATTGTCAGGTCAAATAATCCAACATATTGCAATAACCTCATTTCATTGATATCAACACTTGCGTGTGAAATAAATTAAATATTTTCTATTATCAACACCATCAACTCAAGTACATTCTTGATATCAGCACTATGAGCTGAAGAGATGCTTATAGTGGTATAAAATTAAGTACTTTGTAGTTATAAAGTAAATGTAACTAAATTTTCAATGTTGTGCACTAAGAAAAAGAGATGTGGTAAGAATATTAAACTCAAATTGTTAGCTTAATGAATTAAACTCAATGCGTATAGCGACAAATTTATAAATAATAGTCAATAAGGGTACTGATAATTAAGGTAATCAAATGCGTATCATCGAGAAACTTCAAGATAACTTATTTTATATGAGTTTGTACTTTGTATACGTATGTAAATGTGGCCATGTTGGGCAATAGTGTGTGAATGACCAATTGTTCTTTGAAGTCCCTCTCGGTTTCCAGTTTCATGATTTATCCTTCTCTTTCAAATAGTTCTCTTCTACCATATAACTGATATTTACCCTACTGCCACTGGTGTTTCTCTTCATTTAGATTAGTGTTATCTATACCTGTTGCTTCATGTGTTTATATCATTTCATACAGTAAGAACCACTAATTTACTGCTACTTTGTCTTCCATTATCACTTACATAGATTAAATGCACAAATAAAGCAGATTATCCAAAATAAATCAAGACAATCATAATCTTCTCCATATCTAATACACAAATAAACAACGTAATAAATAGAAGTAAGTTTGTTTATGAAAAAATCATTCTTAGGGACACGAAAATAATACTACGAAAACCGCACGCTCATCTATAGCCAAAAGTGTTTTTAAAAAAAAACAACAGATATTGTTTTCTTTAGGTATTATTTTCGTGTATTAAAAACTTGCAATGGATAGAAAATAACATTGCCTAGAGCAGATAAATTCGTACAAAAACTTGCCCAAGTTAACCCCTGATAAATTCATCTAAAAACTTGCCCAAATTTATACAGATTTATTTCGCATCACATATTAGATTCTAGAGACCCAGAGCTGATAAATTCATCCTAAAACTTGCCCAAATTATACACAATGAAATCTGCAGCCACACCCATTTTAGATCCAAAGGCGGATCCTTTCTGATATGTGATGCGAAAGAAACGCATTTCCAAATCACATAGATCAAGAATCTAATATTCCCAAAAATCAAAAATTTAAGGGATTAACATAACAGATCTGAAATTCGTGTTCCATGCCATAATCGTAAACAAGCCCAAGAGATGAAATACGAAAATTTGAGGGCATAACATAATAGATCTGGAATTCGTCAGACATTAAATCCATAAGTTATGAAGACGAACCTCGGAAACCGCAAGATTTGTGTCGACAAGAGTGCGTCTCCAAATTAACAAGAACAGCGCTTTGGTTTAGGAATCATCGGGGAGCTCGCAGACAGGCAGGTAGAGAGGAGGAAGTGAAAGAGCGGAGGAGTAGGCGACGGGCTAGATTTGATTGGAGGGAGCCGCCTTTACATTCAGATCTAGGTTTAGCAAAAAATATTTTGGGGAAAAGGAAGATAACAAAGGGGTTAATAGCGAAATTTTGGCGGATGGAGCCAAAAATTAAAAAGGAGAGCCAAAATTTGTGCGCATGGAGCGAAATTTTGGCGTATGAAAGGAAAAGGATGTCAAACAAGCCTACTCCACTTAATTTTTTGAACGTATAAATGAACACTTTTTAGAAAAAGATTAAATATTAGTTTCTAAAGTTAATAATATAATATTATTATTGAATATATTTATTATAGTTTTTTTAAATAGTTATTGAATATTATTAGCAATATCACTTAATACAGAAACTTACAACTTTTAGAAACAAATATAAATTGTTAACTATGATTTACTAGTTATTGATAATGAACTATTATATTTTTATAATATCTTTTCTATTTTTTACTAAAAAATGACATTATTTATCTATAATTTTACATTACTTATATAGAATTTAATATAGAATTAAAATTTGTGAATTGTTTGTAATCTTATTTTAGTTATAAGTTTAAAATTATTTAAATTCTTGAGTATTTAATATAATTATCAATTATAATTATTAAATAGAAAGTAATAAAAAAATATAAACATTAATTATCATATACAATTATTAAATATTAGTCTTAGTTATTAATTATTACTTTTAATTATTTAAAAATTATTACTAATTATTAGATAATTAATATTAATTATTTAGCAATTATTAATATATTTAACTAAGTACATATTAATTAGTAGCCATTAATTTTTAATTATTTATTAACTGTTAGTTATTATTTTAATTATTTAATTATTAACTATAAATTTCACTTTATAATAACTAAATTTTTTGGTCAATTAAAAATTATATTAAAAATCAAATATTAATTATTAGACTTATTACTTCGTATTTTTGTATTTAATATTAATTATGTTCACCAATGGTGGGAGAAAAAACAATTTTTAAAAGTATGTTTTTCGCAACTGGCTTTATCAGTTGTAAAAAGATACAATTGTTGCAAGTGGCGAAAACAGTTGCTAAAGATATATTTTTGGCAACAAGAATCGAAGTGTAGTTGCAAATAATATGTTTTTTGCAACTGTTATGAAAGTGCAGTTGCTAAAAGTATGTTTTTGCAACGGGAAGGGGAGTGCAGTTGCTAAAAATATGCTTTTCGCAGCAGATAAAAAAGGCCTGTTGTTAAATCTCATTAATTGCAACAACTACGAAAGGTCTGTTGCTAAATATCATTAACTGCACCTGTCGTGTGTTGCCTGTTGCAAATAGCTAGTTGCAATAGGGTATTTTTCTTGTAGTGGACCCTACTTCCAGGCCCACCTTATCCAGGTCCTCAGGGATCAACATTTGAGGCAGGTGTTATTTTGACCTGATACTTCAGAAAGGTTATTAAAGTGGAATATTGAGCTTAGTCAGTATGACATAACATACCATCCCCGAAAAGCAATTAACGGACAAACACTTGCAGATTTCATTGCAGAATTTACCGACCAAGGAGATATAAAAGAGGAGCATGACACTGAAACCAACATCGAATGGAAATTATTCGTTGATGGAGCATCAAATGATTACTGTTCTGGGGAAGGGGTAGTCTTGGATACCCCTGAAGAAAGATCTATATGCTATGCGCTTAGCGTAGAATTTCCATCAACGAATAACAAAGCTGAATATGGAGCCCTCATTGCAGGTATAAGAAAAGCAAGAGAATTGCAGCTAAAGATCATACAAATCCTTAGTGATTCCAAACTAGTGGTGTGGCAGATCCGGGGAGAATTCCAAGCCAAAATCGGTAACTTACTGACTTATCTATCTAAGGCCTTACAACTACTAGAGAGCTTCGAGCATTATACCATATCTCACATTCCGAGAGAAGAAAATACCAAGGCGAACTCACGTCAAAATATGCAAGCACAGGAGATGCACAAGTTATAGGATTAGCTCCAGTGGAGGTCCTTTTCAGTCCCAACACGAAACAAATTGAGATGGATTGGTTCATGGATGTGGATACTGAGCCGGACACATGGATGACACTAATCAAAGAGTATCTCATGACCGGTTCACTCCAGGTAGAAGTTAAGAAGCAAAGGAAAATCTTACGAAAAGTCCCTATGTATCTCATTCAGGATGGATGGCTATACAGACGAGGATTCTATGCCTTTACTTCTTTGTTTTAACAAAAAGGATTCAAAAGCAATCATGACAGAATTACATGAGGGTGAATGCGGAGCTCATACTGGTGGCCAGACATTGGCCAAGAAAATTCTGCGATATGGTTATTTCTGGCCAAACATAAATGAGGACTCTGTAGCATATACTAAAAGATGCGATAGATGTCAGAGGTTTGCAAAATTTCCATGGATGCCATCAACAATTATAATGTAGATGGCCAGCCCATAGCCATTCACAATCTAAAGCATCGACCTTATAGGAGCACTTCCCACAGCAAAATCTGGTTTTAAATATGCCATAATTGCTGTTGATTATTTCACAAAATGGGCTGAAGTAGAACCTTTAGCAACTATAACTCAAAGAAAGTTATTAAATTTGTCTTGAAAAATATCATTTGTAAGTTCAGAGTGCCACAAAAAATAATCACAGACAACAAAACCCAATTTGAGAGCGAAGAATTTCAAAATCTCTGTGCCAAGTATAAAATCTAGAAAAGTTTTTCCGTAATTTCCCGTCCGCAAGCAAATGGGCAAGTGGAAGCGGTAAACAAAATCATCAAATCCACCATAAAGAAACGATTGGAGAAATGCAAAGGTGGTTGGACAGATGAGCTTCCACTAGCACTATGGGCATACCATACCACTCATTAAACTACAATTGGGCACACTCCCATTTCCTTAGTTTTCGGTTCTGAAGCCATGAACCCTGTGGAAATAGAAGTCCCCACCCATAGAAGGATTCACTTCAACCAGGAGGAAAATGAGAGGCTACAACTTGAGGCCCTCGACCAACTTGAGGAAAAATGAAAAGAAGCAGAACTCAGGGTGGCTGCACATTAAAGAAGAATGGCTAGGCATTTCAATTTAAATTTCAGACACAGGACTTTTGAGATCGGAGACCTTGTGCTGTAGAAAGTAATGACCGGAACCGTGGGTTTTGGACCAAATTGGGAAGGGCCCTATGTTATAAACCAAAAACTTCGGGATGGTACTTTCAAATTGACCACCACAGATGGAATCCAGATTCCATAAGCTTGGAATAGCGAGCACATCCGCCGTTACTTTCTGTAATGCATTGTTCAAATTTATTGTAAAAGCTGTGAATATTTGCAAGAAACTTTGCATTCAAACTTTGTACATAAAAAATGAGTGAGAAACTCCATTTGCTTACACGAATCAAATGTTTGCAAACTTCTGCTAAACGCTGACTTCTTTATGTAGGCGAACAAGACCAGTAACTCTCTCATAATCCAACTGTAGTTGGAGACCACCCAAGCGTATTCTGGTTGGAACGATTCTAAAACATCGAGTGCCAGAGCTTCATTCAAACTAACCAATGAGTGGGTGACAAATCAGAAAGCTGCATGTTTCATCGCAAAAACACCGAATCCTCAATAAGCATCTAGCAAAAGAATTGGTGCCAAACTGCGACAATAATGCAAAGGTGGAAACTGCCAAATTTTCCCATGGATAAAAGAGTGCCAGTCCCAAAAGAGGCACCTTATTAGGTGCAGGATATGAATTCTTCAAATGGAACTAAAACTTGATAAGATGAACTAGTGTTGTAATACTTCACGTCCGTTAATGTCCCTCACAAAGGGAATGCATTAAGTTTCATGGAGCATTATAAGTAAACGGAACGGAATATTACAAGATAGAAAAAGTAGCATTTGAAAATTTTGTAATTTTATTGCAGTGGAAACAGAAATAAGTTTGATTACATTTCCAAATACCAAAATCAAGTACATAATATCAGTCTTGTACAAAACCTTCAGAGTACATAATTTTAAAGCCATAATCCCCAATAGAAAAATGCCATACGTAGAATCAAAGCCAAGCAATACACCTTTCAATTTCAAGCTGGATGAAAGAGATATCTAAACTAAGCTTGAATATTTCCTCCCGAAGAACCGGGGAAGGGGAGGGGGGTGGGACGGAAGAAAAGATGCGAAACAAACTACGTCTGACATAAGTATGGTGTGTCCAGTGACTTTAACAATATAATCATTAAAGTAACAAGATAAGAACAGAAACTGGAAAGCAAGAAATGACTGTAGAATAGACGGGCATGACAAAGCAGACAAGATGAACAAGATATAATGTTGATTGTGCTTCTAATCACTATAGGATAATTACTACACTGTACCAATGCTAGTAACACTGTATCCTTACTAGTTACACCACACCCTTACTAGTCCCATTCCAAAAGTTGATCCTTCTTACTAATCATGATAATGGTAGTTTCGGGTACTCCGAGCTGCTATCGTAGGTGCCCCTTTTTGCTCCTACCCCGATGAGTTGTACCCACTACCTTCCTCGTTCGATCGTTTGCCTAACTCGTATGTATTTATTACTTGTGTCATTTGACCTCGCTTGTATGTATTCATTACTTGTGTCATTCGGCCCCGCTTGTATGTAGATACCTGTGCTGGCCCCATCATGGGGTGTATCTATTCCCATGATGGCAACCCGACACGATTCAAGATGCACAGTGTATACTACTTATGCCCAGTGCCTGCTTTTTCCACTCCAGAGCATGTGCATGCGCATACTCTGTCTGAACGTACACTACTGCACCACCCGCCGCTATTTAGACCGCTTATAATCAGCCTAGTAATCGTGCCCCACCCTGCCTAGCTCAGGTTACCATGATACATCATGTGGGTTACTATTGAAATGGGTTCCTGTTACTAGGGTTTCCTAGTCAAAATGTTAAAATGGTTAAGTGTTCTCAATTTAACTTAACCCCACCCATTTGCTTAATTAACATGTTATACTGGTTAAGTGTTGCCTATTCATATGTTACTTAACCTTCTCACTGATACACGCATGTTTATTTAACAGTTAAGTTTCTGGGCCTATATATACTAATATTACCCACTTACCCAAGATTTACTTAACCATTCCCCTTATCAAGTCCATATGTATTATTGGTTAAGCTTGCCTTAACACAATCCACTTTGTTCATGTAATATTGGTTAAGTTGTCTTCTTGTCCATTTTAACTTAACCCACCCACTTAACATGTTGTATTGGTTAAGTGTCGCCTGTTTATATGTTGTTTAACCTTTCCATTCTTAACATGTCTGTTTCTTAGCATTAATTTATTCATTAAAGCACCAACCTATCACATTAGAACTGTTGTTTGCGATTGCTGGATGTGCTGGGCAGTTCCGGGCAGACTTCTACCGCAAACTCATTCTAACCTTGGGTTTTTGGGCTTAGTGCGCTAACCTCTCGCATTAGATCTATGTTGTTGCGGTTGCTGGATGTGCCGGGCGGTTCCAGCCAACTCAATCTAACATCGGGTTATCCACGTTCATCTTATGGCCAATTTACATATTTACCATTCATGTCCAAGTTTATATGTAAATTATCCATAAGTCTGGTCAATTCAAGTTATGCCACATTTTCTAGTTATGCCCAAAATTAATTATATAATTACAACCCCTTTTTATGCCAATTACATAATATTCATCTTTTACCCGAACTTTTCCCCAACGTTCCCATGTCGTTTGTACGTATAGTTCATGTGATACGTTAGGCTCGCAATTAGCCCAACTCATAAAAAAGGAAAAAGGGAAGAAACACATGACATCATAACTGGCATATACAATATAGATCCAAGACGGCATAAATCTAGTAAACATATAAAAATAGATCCAATCAACTTATTCAGTGCGAACTAGCATGGATCTAAACATAAACTTGCACGGATTTGAACATATGAACATATAATTCTATACATATGGACTTATATGGATCTAATCATATAAACATGTAGATCTAAACATTTGAACATATAGTTCTAAACATATGGACTGATATGGATCTAGTCATATAAACATGTAGATCTAGACATACATATAGTTCTAATCATATGGACTGATATGGATCTAATCATACAAACATGTAGATCTAAACATATGAACATATAGTTCTAAACATGTGGACTGATATGGATCTAATCATATAAACATGTAGATCTAAACATATGAATATATAAAATATGATCTTACATGTATGAACATGACTTGCATACAATCTTTCATAACTTGCATAGATCGAGCAAACTTGCATAAATAGCAAGCATATGTAATAAGGCATATGAATTAACATATAACATAACTTGCATATAATGAATCAAATCATGCATAAATCAAAACATAGTTTACAAAGACATTAACTTTATATGATTTACAAACATTTTCATACAGTCCAATTCATAACTCATCACAATTATGTTTAAACAATTATCTTGTGAATGTAACTGCACTCACAGAAAATGGATCTTGAATTCTGGGATCTGATTTCTGAAGTTGCTAAGCTAATCCGTTGATGTAGGCGTTGATTCATTCGTTGTTGTTCTAGAATTCCTTTTCACAATTCCTAGGCTTTGAATCTTTATCTCTTATCTCTTATCTCTTTATCTTTAATCTAGAATTTGATTTGTTATGGTGGCGCCTAGGTTAGTTTGTCGACGAACAGCATGACGGCATCATAGTTTAGGGTTGTGAGGTTACGGTTTAGGTTTAGAGATGTACATATAGATGTTTAGGATTAATATGGGCCTTTAGATCAACTTTTGATTCATCTAAGCCATCAAAATCATCATGACATAAAGACACCTCACCAGACCAATCAAATAAAGCCACATCAGCCCTAATACAAGAAAAATCGTCACCCAACCAACCATAAAAAGCCACGTTCATAACCTCCTTAAAGGATTTCGTCCCCGAAATCTTCAAGTTAAGAAGAATGTATCCTACCATCCATCTACTCATCCAACTTCCACAAGCATTCATTGTCCTCAAAAGATTTCTAATGCCATGTGAACATATGAAAAAGTGTGTGTACATGTCCCCTATCTAATGCAAAAGATCAGGTGGTCTACTGATTCAGTTGACCTCCTTAGTGCAAATTATGTTAGTGCCATGAGTCCAACATGTATGCAATTATTCCTAATGCACTTTATAACTTCTATATGAGTGCACAATCATTCATTCATATGCAACATCCATGTGATGAGTCAACCATTTTGCATCCATAAAAATTGAAAATGCACATACATCCATATCCAGTATTAGAGTTATTTTGAGCCGATCTAGTGCCTAGTGTGTGTATATGCATCCACGAGCAACCACTAGTGAACACTTGCATCCACTTGCTTCCATCAAACATAACATGTCTCAAACACATGTTTACAATCATGGAATTTCCTACCTAAAGGTCGATGATTCGATTAATAGGATATAATCAGATGATAGAAGCAAATGCGAATAAAAGCTTTTGGAAGAAAAGTCAAGAACATTCCATTAAAAAGGAAAGGGTATGAAGCGTAAAAATCTTGTCTTC